>JACXGJ010001240.1:0-89596 GCA_016801105.1 Esox niger
ACACACACACACACACACACACACACACACACACACACACACACACCACCAAGTGCCAGTGTGCCAGAAGAATGTATTCCGAGGCCTTTGGTAAACATTTTGGGTTTTCGCATCTTACCAAGTTCATTGCTGTCGAAAGACAACAATGAACTGCTGCATTTTCGTCATTCAGAGCAGCGTCGTCTGGTTCTCCGCTGAGGAGAGGCTCAGTGCATGTTCAGGGTTTCAATCACTGTATTCAAAGCCTCTGATAGTCTGTAATCCGGTGCTCAGTCATTTCCATCCCTCTGATGGTGATCTACAGATCTTAAAGCCAGGGTGATTCAGGGTGTTGGCTTGTCAGTGCGACTGGATGTTTACGTTCCAAATAGTTTGTCAACTTGCCTGAAGAGATTGTAATGTTCTTTTATCAAATCTCCCAATCAACTCTCTCTAGTCAATTGCACGTGTTCTTGAGTACCGCTCGGAATCAGTTTGGATTGAACAGTCTTAGGGGATTTGCGGTTGGCCAGACTGAGCATTTAAGTCCTGTTTGTCTTTCAACACGTGGCTGCTTGGCCCACGGGCGACTTACTAGCCCCTCTAATCAGCAGAGACGTACACATACCTTCCAGCAAATTCCATGAAGTCCTTCTGTCTTTAACAAGCCAGACATGAAATGACAATGTGCTCTGACATGCCCAGAGTTTATGAATGGCTGGGTCATACAGATGTTTATGGCTTTAATAATTGTCATTTCTAGTTGGTGTGTTTAGTCGTAACCCTTCCTATGCACACGACATCACACCAAGCGAAGAATGTGTCTGGTCTAAGTAATAATGTTTCAGAACGTAAACCACTGTAGAATATAATTAATCATACATTGCTTATTTCAACAAGGCTTTCCTGTGCGAAAACAAATCCACCATAAAAAAATACATTTACCAGAATGCATCCCTTTAGCGCAATATAATCCCTTTCATCCCACAAATGCATTGATTTATCTGTTTTCTTTCCTGTTTTTACAGTGTCTTCTGGCAGGACGGTCATATGCCTGCACTGTGGAAGTGATCTAGTGGTCCAGCTGGCTGGCCAATCGGCTCCCACCACAAGTACACCTGTCCACACGCCCCGCCAAGGTTCCCCCTGTCCGGACGGCACTGATCGACTCTTTAGCTACGACCACACGGCTACACCTCGACCCTGTGAGCTTGAAAACAAGGTTTGTTATTTTCTTGTTCTGTTAAATGTACCGACCGACTGCTTTTGAGCGTAATTAGAAAGTTATATCGGTGTTGCTGGATCAATTGACTTTCAGTGCGTGTGTTTTAATTGTCTCCACCTGCTTCTCGTTAAAGGACCCGGCCGTTGAAGGCGGGAGTGGACAATCTCCTTCTATGGGTTCCATTCACTACGGCAGCCCACATCTGAAGGCCTCAGCGCAGGACGCTAGCCAAGCCTCACCCAGCACCTCAGTGGAGGACCCCTCCCCCTTCCTCGCAGCCCAAGGAAGCTCCTTCTCCTCGGAGCAGACTGAAGGGGACACCTGGGTGGACGAGAGCCAGGGCCAAAGCCTGTCTCAGCTCGTCAGCCTCTCAACTACCGACCGCCAGAGTCAGGAGAGCATAGCAGGGAGCTACAACTACGCTGCCGGTTCTGTCACACCTGGACCCCAGAGCCAGCTTCAGCAGGCAGAACAAGCCAGTCCAGGTGGGTCAGTTTGGTCGAGTCAGAGTCAGAGTCACTTGATTCCTCAAGGACGCTGGCAGAGTATTAGGGTTTGCAGCAACAGACGAACAACAGAATACAAACCCACCAGGGCTTGACATTAGCACCCGCCAAATGCAGGTAAAATTCGGCTGTGGCGTGTAACACTGTCATTCTTACAAGCCACTTTGGCGGGTAGAATTATATACACAGGGTTTTTCCAGCTTTCAAAACTCAATGGCGACAGCCTTCCCAAAATCTCGCACCGCCTCTGTGGGTTGGCATTGTAAAACAATTTTGCACTCATAAATAAAAACAAGCAAAACACTGCAGCTTATGTGACAATAGGAGGAAACATTTCCATTTTGGCTGTGTTTCCAGGTGGGGGGGTTCTACACACAATTGGAATTTTTTCATTGGTTTGGGTGGGTTGATTTTCTCTGGAGTCTGTGGGAGAAATGCAGTTTACTAACAATATCTGGCAACCTTTCATACAGGACCACTCAGGTCCTGACATCGCGGAAATGATACTCTGGCTACATAACTTCTCAGTTTTTTACTTATGTATATTTATGTCATCACTTACCTTTTCTATACTCCCAAATAGTAGTTCTTATGTATTATAAAATGGGATGTTTGGATTAATAGCAGGGAAATATACACCACAATCCCTGTATTCCAACAGGAATTATCTGTTAACTTCCATTTCCTTTATGAATCTGAATCAACTGTTCCACAGCCCAGCATCTAATTTATAACCTTTCTACGTACTCAAACAAGTCCTCCCAATGCCACTGTGGGGCGATCCGGTCAGCACAGGGCTCAAGTGGGGCTGGGGAGATCCGGTCAGCACAGGGCTCAACTGGGGCTGGGGAGATCCGGTCAGCCCAAGGTTCGAGTGGGGCTGGGGAGATCCGGTCAGCACAGGGCTCGAATTGGGCTGGGGAGATCCGGTCAGCACAGGGCTCGAGTGGGGCGATAATGTTAGCACCTTTGATACAACCTGTGTCATTACAAAGACATTAATTCTGTTCTATTGATTCTCATCAGCCATCGGATGAGGTCACAATTGACTCACCCAGCACAGAGTCAAACAGGACACATGGCCTACAGTCCACTGGGGGGGGGGGGCTATATGTCCACTGGGGGAGCTATATGTCCACTGGGGCCTGCGTGTCCACTGCGGCCTATATATCTTGTGGGCGACGTCTCTCTGTCTGAGGGTCCTACTAAACAAGACTGATAGGACTTGTTATGAGAAATGACAGGAGAGGAATGAGTTCTTAGGACAATAGAATGGAGAGAAGGCTGGCGAGGGGGGGGTAGAGAAGAGTAGAGACAGGCAGCTAAAGAGAGAACGAGCAAGAGAGATAGAGGGCTATTATATACCCCTTCAGGCTCTATCTTTGTCCTCTTCATTATACAGTTACAGCCAAAGAGGCTGAGACCACAGTATCTCTATCCTTCTCTAAAAACCACACTCCCTCGGCAGAGACCCATCTCAAAGCATTGTGGCGGCTGCAGAGCTGAGCTCAAGTTCGTTTTAAGGCGCCCCCTTTGTCTGAAAGAAGGCCACTAATTTGGACTGTGATTTACGAGCTCTGCCCAGGTTTCAAAGGAAGCCAGCTCGTTCAACATGAGCGGAGAAGTAGGGTGTGTGATTTGGTGTGGATTAAGATGCAACTTAATGAAAGGCAGAAGACACCTGTCTCTTTGTAGAAGACCCATTCAGTCTAACTAGTTAATACCTGAGCCTGTGGTCTCAAATTCAAAACTTTGATCAGATTTCAATTTGAAACACATTCAGCCAAATGTTATTTCTCATGAAAAAGGGAATGTTAGCACAGGTACATCGCGGTGCCTGGAGAACAACGGAAATGCTAAATTTTACTCATCTTCCTTTTTGGCGGAAGAAACCAGCAGGAGCACAAGTGTTGTAGACCCCTTGGACCAAAACGGCCCACCCCACGCCTAGTGGTGAAAATGCTTGGACCAGTAACCAGAAGGATGCTGGCTTGAATCCCTAAGCCGGCTAGGTAAAAATAATTGTCAACAAGCCCTCATTTAAGACACTACCACACATGTTTGCTCTGGTTGTGGAGGGTCAAAACACACTAATAAAGACGTTTTGGAACTCCAGGCTCGGAGTTCAACAACCTTTCCCCAATGGCTCCCATTTGTTGCCCTGGATAAGAGCTAATTTACAAATGTGAATGTAGACAGTTCCACACGGTGATATACAGTATCAGTAGACCAAATTCAGCAAGGCTTTAGTGAAGAGTGAATGATGGCTTCCCAATGTAAATGACTGCCAGGAAACTATAGCCTTATAACTATTTCTTAAATCTGGTCTTGATATGTCACTTTGCACTAAACGGACCTGCATATGCCAAGTACTATTCGCTACACTGTAACATGATGATAATGCTCCGTACAGCTGTTTAGATTGTGTGGGAGGGAGGCTATTTATTGTCTGTTTTATTGTCATCTGCCAAGTTCACGACTGGAATATATATTTGTTTAAAGTTGTGGGGGGAGAAATATAACACAGCCATAATATATTTGCATCTGTCAGCTGCAGGTTTTGATATGCTAAGCTAACCGATGTCCCTCCCTGTGTATTGGGTTTTATTCCTAAGCTGTTTTCCCTCCTTTGTGTATTGGTTATGAATGGTGCCCATCCCCTATGAATTTAGAATGAATTTCAAGCTAACTGGCGTCTATCCCTGTGGATCTGTTCTAAATGCAAAGCTAACACCGTTCTGTCCCTCAGTGCCTGTAGGCCAGTTGGACCTTCTCTCAGAAGACTATGAAGCCGTGGACCACCGGCTGAAGCTCTTCCTGGATGTGGAGGTGTTTGAACAGGAAGAGGAGTTCCACTCCTTCCTTAAGGTTAGTAGAACCACAATCTCTCACCGACCAGTAGCCCAGAGTTTAGTACGATAATGCGGAAACCCAGCCAAAACCGGTTGGCCCCTGTTCTTGTGATGTGTTCTCTAGTTGCTTTTACCCAACTGCTGTCAAACCAATCTACTGACACCCCTCCGTCCCCCCGTCTCTACCCAACTCACCCCCGCCCCCCCTCATATCCACCCAACTCAACATGGCCTTGGATGAGCTCCATTTGCAATGCATGCTTGGAGCCCTGTGAAGCCGAGCTGTATTGGTTTATTGCTCAGGACACCTGGGCTAGGAGAGGGAGCCGAGGGGTCACAAGCAACCCCAGCAGGAGGGGAGACAGATGAGAGGAGTGGGGTGTGGGAGGAAACGAGTAACCCCAGCAGGAGACAGGAGATTGAGCTTCAAATATGCACATTCATCAGAGGTTTATTTATCTTGTCACACGTGCTCCTCTCCCCTCTGTCTCTTTTTCTCTTTCACCAGTTCTGTTTGGTCGGCTTCCACGGAACTGTGACATTGTTGATAGACCTCACTCTTTTGATGTTTGTTTTTTTATGTGGTCTTCTCTAGCAGATTTATTTCCGTTTTAGTTTTTCAAAGTAGGAGCCTTTTGGTGACTGGCTCAGAACTTGTAACAACTAGGCTCTGCCAACCCCATCCTGCCATCCTTTTTTTCTCAGTAATAGTTATTTAAAGCAGTCAACTTTATTTTGAAATCCTTCATGTGTATCTTTGTTGTAGATGTCAACGATGAAGTTTGGTGATCTGGTGGAATTCCAGTCTCTATTGGTGGTGTCAGACCAGCGAATCTACTTCCTGGAAGTGACATCAGACATGCAGTAAGTAATCATCCCGAGCTATCAGGTGTTTGTCCCACTCAAGGGTATTACAAGATATTGGCTTGGTATATTGCTATTTTGGCAAAATCCTGTTTTAATACTGTATATGTATAATTAAAAACACTTAACTTTTTCAGTGGCTGTTGAAATCGCCATAACTGTCAGACAGTTCTCTTTAGTGGCTTTTTTTCCGTAGCATAGCTTTTTCTATTAATATATTGTCATGGCAACACCAGCAAAAGGACGGGGGCTGACCCAAACTTTGGAATCAATGTTACATAACCTATAGCTATAGGATGTGTTTTATAACACGCTGCAAGATCACAGTATTACATAACCAACTGTAAAATCATGGTTCTTCAAAACTACTAAGATCACAGTGTTACATAACCTACTATTAGATCAGTGTTCCATAACCCACTAAAGGGTCATTGTGCTAAATTACGCAGTAAACAATCCCAGTGTTACATAACCCACTATTGGATCACAGTGTTACATAACCAATAGTAGGATCACAGTGTTACATAACACGCTATATGTGTTGTGCAGAGCAGGTCCCTATAAAATATCTGTAATTCTGACACTTATTGGCAACCAAAGTTCAGTTGAATGAGAATGTGATATAATTAATTAGCATATGATGCCGTACCTTTTAAAGAAACAGTTGAAAAAATAGTTATCCTTCTCGCAGAGGGCAACCCTGTGATTGGCTGCGGAAGAGAGACAGCCACCCAATCACGGAGCTGTGTTACCTAGAGGTGGGTCTGGGCTCCCAGAGCATCCACATGGAGTTTGAGGACGGGCCAGTTGCCTATACCCTGCTTGTACGAGACAGCGCCCGCTGCAAACGCTTCTTCAGCCTCCTCACAGGCAAGTTGGTAACACACACACACACACACACACACACATTGCACATCTGTATTTAATTAATTTAAGTAGAACTGCCTACTGTGTAGGTTTGACTTCTGTTTATGTATGAAACAGACAGTTCAGTACAGTGTTTGCCGGTCCAGCATCATGTAGATGCATGCATCTCTGGACCCAGCAACCTGGAGATCCAACAGGCTTTCTCTATTTTCAATTTTCAATACACCGAGTTCCCGAAAGAAAAAAACGAGGACGATGATTTCATCACTCCTATAAACCGTTGGGGGAGGTTCGCAGATGTCCAACCAATCACCACCTCTCAATCACACAAAAGACAACTAGAAAATAATGAATATGCACAAGCTGCCAGAAATCCTCCGAATTGACTTGACCTGGAAAGTACTCCCAGTGGCCCGATCAGGGCACAAATAATGAATGTGCATGGGACAAAAAGCTGAGGTATACAGTGCATTGGCCTTGAGACTAGACAAGACTGACACTCCTCTTATTTACTGCTTATTTACCGAATAAACAATTCGTATTTGTCCACACCCTTTCTTCCTTCCTTCTCTTTCTGTCAGTCTGGTCCTGTCACCCTGACTAGCCTATCAGCCTGTCAGCAAGGCAAGACCAGAAGCAGAGCGAGGAAAGTTGAGTTTTTTATTAGATCAACACACCCGCCTCTGACTCTCAACTCTCACAGCTTCTCCCAACCACCAGCACTTTTTCATAGAGTTCCTTTGGCAGTGAAGGGAAGCACACATGGCCGACCAGTCTTCTTCTGAATCTTTTGGAGACCCGAGTCTGCTAACTTATCCGCGGGGACGTGGGCTTCCTGATGTCCTGCATTGTATCAGTAATCATGATCAGATGCGGTTATAACTGACTTAATTCTCCCAGGGAGAACGGCGCTGGATGACTCCGCATGCGGGGGTTGGAGAAAATGAGGATACAACATTGTTTGCGTTCCCTCTACGCGGGTGGCAGACCGACTCCGACCTTTCCTATTTACGCTCACGTCCTCAAACACCACCCCCGCCCCCCCACGAACTCTCCACCCTGACGGTACAGTCGAGAACCAAAGATTTATGCTCTCAGAGCATATTAGAACATGTTCGAAAGCCTCTTCCAGGGATATGATTTAGATTTGCTTGAGGTGGTCCTTCTTCCCGACCGTGAGGCCTGTTGGGTTATGCGTCTCTGAGGTTTTGTCCTTTTCCCTCCATTCATCAGATATTGTTTTTCTCCCCTTCCGAGAACGGGGTCCAGCTTTCACTCTCCGGGACCACATAGCTGGCTGAGCCCGTCTCGTTCTGGGCTCGGACTGTTGTGTTGCGAGGAAGAATGTGACAGGGCTCTGCCGATGTCTGCCAGTTGGATGTCTCCGATACATCTTAAAATATCCTCTGTTCTGCTTTAGTTCCTGAGGAAGACAGATGAACCTGAGAGAGCAGAGCCCAGTTGTTGGCCCGGTTCTGAGGTATTTGTTGCAGGCAGAACCTGCTGGTTGCCGTAGAGAGATGGGGAGGCAGGGTGGAGAGGGCCAGAGAGAGATGGAGAGAAAGATGGGAGAGAGTGCTGTATAGAAAAAGATGAAAGGAGAAGTAGATTGAGAGAGCCTTCAGTTCTCAGTGCTACTCAGTATAAACGGTAATTTTGGCACCAGTTCTCTAGTACTCACTCCTAGTCCTTTTCCCTTCTCAGTTCCCTCCACAGAAACTGGAGCAATTTATTACATGCCAAAAAACATGTTCCAGAGGTTTGATATTGCCCCCTGTCATAGCTTCTACAATATTTATTGAAATGATCAAAGGATACCTTTAACATAACAAACAGGTTTCTAGACAGCGCTGGCGTCGCTGAACAGACAAAGTCACGCCAGGCTTGGTCAGTGTTAAAGGCTACAGTCATGGAAAAGGAAAATGTCTGGTATTGTAAATAACAATGTGGTTAAACTAACCAAAGGAAAATAATCTAATATGGGCCTATCTGTTCACCTCTTACTGGGTAGAACATAACTTTATTGAACAATGGAAGGAGGCTTGACAAGTCTCTACTTGTATAGTAGGTAAGATTGTAAAAATATCGGGTAACTTTCCAGGTATCTTCAGGTTTCCAAAAATCCTGATATCAGGGGTCAGTAAACAAGAAGTACCATCTGTAATTTCTGGAATGCATGTTTTGTTATTGGCATTTTGCATCCTTCGAGTAATTTGAGGTTATTGTGCACATTCACTTTTTCGAAGAAAGATCTTCTTATGCCCTTTATAAAAGCCCTTATTGGCCCATACAGATCTACAGTGAGTACTGGGGAGATATGTGGTCTGTATGATAAGTAGTTGGGTGAAGTTTACTATGCACATAAATGGTCATAGAACAAATGTTTGGTTTTGTTGTCTGGGTTGGATTCAGACTCCGCATTCCTGAAAGGTAACGGCAATCTAACTGTCTCCTTTACTGACTCGGTCGTTCCAGTGACTCAGTGCCTTTTGAAAAGTGAAACTTGATCATAATTTGGATTTGAACTTCCTATATGTTATGTCAAAGATCAGATTTAGATTAATAGAATTTTGCTAAAGGTTTACCTTAATAGGTGGGATAAGAACATGACAGGCGGTGGATTCATCTTCGGTTGATGCGTTACAAGCCTTTCATGTAATGGGTATTGATACAGTATTTTGTCAGCCTTTTCGGTATTATGCTATAAAACACCACAAAAGGTCCAAATTGTAAAACCAGCGCACCATGTTTTATATTATGACTTGACAACAACATGTTCAAAGTATTTTGCAGAAAAATATTCAAATGAATAGTTTTAACACCTCGAAATGAGTTCAGTTCACTTGTTGAGGGACAGATATAAACGAATCACCTGTAATGAATGATTAATGTCTAATTGATAAATTTCTGGATATACTTTCGCAAAAACCTCGACAAGTTGGTTTCATTTGGCTGAACCATCCTTTTTGGATAGTGTATTTTATGTCCTTTCTTGTCAGGGATAAATGAGTTGAGCAGGTGTCTTTATTCTGGGCATCTCTCAAGTTCAATCCTGTAATGAATGCCTTTACAGCGAAAACACTGTCACTTTTGGCAGTGTCAGACCTGGGTTATACCCTATTTTCCTTGGAAATCAACTCCAATCCGACGTATTCCTGCTCTTTCTCTCCCACACAATTCTTTCCCCACGGCCCGCTCTTCCGATAGGGCCAGGAGTGTTCAATTTCGCCCCAACAGGACGCTGAGGGTCCAAATATGCCTTGTGAAAATAAGCCGGGGCATTTAGGAAGGTTTGGAAAGGGGCTAGATTACTGGAGCGGGTCCTGTGAATGGGACAGATACCAGACGCTGACCCAGATCCGCTTACCGTTGGCTTGGCAAGGCTGCCTGTCACCGGGGGAGACCATGCCCTGTACCTGTTTATCTTCTCGTCATGGCGACATGGTTCAACATGTATTCCAACCCACAAACAAAACGAGGTGAGACCACAGAGACGTGTCAGTACAAGGGTCTGCGGTTCTTGACTCCACACGAGCAGCTGAAATGTGTAACACACGGGTTGATCCTGAAACAAATTGAGCCCTGCCTTGTCCCGCCTTGCCTTGCCCAGGGAGGATGACATTAAATGGAAAAGCCTGGCCAACATCTTTTGTACAAGGACTATTAGGAACACAGTCAAGGACTATTAGGAACACAGTCAAGGACTATTAGGAACACAGTCAAGGACTATTAGGAACACAGTCAAGGACTTTTAGGAACACAGTCAAGGACTTTTAGGAACACAGTCAAGGACTTTTAGGAACACAGTCAAGGACTTTTAGGAACACAGTCAAGGACTTTTAGGAACACAGTCAAGGACTTTTAGGAACACAGTCAAGGACTTTTAGGAACACAGTCAAGGACTTTTTGCTACAAGTCCTTCCTTGAATCTTTGTATTTAATTTCAATTTGGTTCACTAGTTAGTTTTGTTAGCTGCGTTCCCTTGGTCATTTAGGTCTTAATTAGGAACTTCCTTTTTTCTCCATGTCTTCTCATTGCAGAACTGACTTAATGAGCTGAATATATGCATCATAGGACATCAACTTGTTAAACAGGCATGTTCATATTTACGAACCTACAAACAACACCTCCAGAGGGAATTTACTACAAATCAATGCATTGCTTGACCATGCCAAGCTCTCTGTAGAGGTGGGGTCTTGTATCGGTCCACTGGAACCTACTGGATGATGAGGGGTTAATAGGGAGCGCAAAAGCACTGTGCTTCTTCTGATGGCTGCGGTTTGGCACAGAAAAAAGGCTGAACCAACTACAAGCATTTGGAGCCAGAAAAGGCTACTGGTGGCACGCAATATTCCGATGTCTTTATCCTGTTCCTGTTCGACTGAGAAACTGATAGTCAGGAGGAGCCCAGCCACATGCATGCGGTTAATTTTGTTTTGTGTGTTCCTACTTTCCTTCTCTGGTGTCCTTGATGTTAGCTTTGTTAGTTTTTTTCTTCCAGTTGTTTCACAGGTTGCTTTTTCCCCCCAGTGTTCAACATTGACAGTGAAGGTTTCCTCACTTTTACCAACATCCCCCTGCTCCCCCATTTGTCCCCATATGTTCAGATTATGTCACAGCTGTCACCTTACACATTTTGCTCCTGTCTCTTTTTTCGTCTGTTTCCTTCTGTGGAGCTGTAATCCTAAACCATGACACTTTCTGGTACTTACCCACCACAGGCTAGTATGGTCTTCTGTTAGGTCTATCTTTTGTCCCTGGGCCTCTTTGTCTGTTCTAGGTGTGACTCTCTTATTGTCTGTGGGATTTCCTGTAGCACTGGCATGGAATAGAGGTGGTGTTGTGCACAGACTTTCTTTCCTTCAGTCGTCCAGTTGATCAGTCAGTAATTTGCATTTGTGTTCCATTGTTGCGTACACTCTTATCTGGTTCTGTAAGTCACCACTGGTCCGGGTGATTTACAGGACCAGAGTGAAGTGCCTTACTCAAGGGCACAACAAAAGATTTAGGTTTTTGGATCGGAAATTAGAACCAGCAAACTTGTGCTCATGGGTCCGACACTCTTGACCACGAGGCGACCTGCAGCCCCACATAAAACATATCATTTCACACCATGAAGTCTTGAAAGAACTAAGGTAACCATGCGTTGAATGATTAAAAACCTTACTGACTGGCGTCCAACATTGCTGATGTTCAAACATTTACACCATGTTCACTGTATACACCCTGTTGTTTTTACAGGGTTGAGAAAACATTAAATGAATGCATCACTAAGTCTCTCCCTCTCTCCCTCTCCCCCTTCCCTCTAGGAGTGGTACGTGAGTTGTCGACCAAGTCAGACAGCAAGCTCAAGTCCATTTCTACCACGAGGCTTAACCCCCAGCATCATCTCTGGTACAGACAATCAGTACTGACATTATAATTGCCTTGAATGACTGAACTCATATCCTCACCATTTGCATTGAGAAATAGGCCTTACAGTCTCGTAGAGTGAGTGATTCCTTCAGCCTGGTGTTACTAATCTTCCCCGTTGTCGGAATCCCGGCAGCTAAATGTGCGGTTAAACCACATGCTAATATGTTCCATGTGTTAGACATAAGATGTTCAGAAAGCGCTAATGATTCCTCACCTCTAAACGGAGAACAAACCCAGCAGCGGGAGGTCCTTGGAGTTCATTATTTTAATCACATCTCCTATAGTCGTTTTAAGAAAAGTGTTGACAACTGACTAAGAGACCGCAAACAAAGCACGTCCTTTGTCCGCTTACCTACAACCACGAATATACGCAGGAAATTTTTTAACCTAAATCAATGTTGTCTTTCTCACTGTAACATACTTTTTCGATGAGCCATTTTTGAAAGCATTTCGATCCAGCGTCCTGCTGTGGCGAGTGGAATCGATGTACGACGCGACGCGTGGTGAAAATGTAATAGGTTTGTATTGTCTCTCTGTATGTCTCCCCAGGCCTTTAGTGTGTGAAGACACACAGACGGACGAGGACGATGGCCAGCTACAGTTCTTCTACCTCCTAGCCTTTCTACATCGAGGTATGTCAGTGCCGGGTTGGCTATTAACAGAGAACGTAACTTAATATACAAAGTCATTTTGTTACCCCGGATTACAAAAAATAGTTTTACTTAGATTACCGGATCAAGGCAGGTAATAGAAGTGTCCCAGTTTTCTGTATGTCTCAATAAACTGTAAAGGTTGTCAATAATACATTTCTGTGATTAAAAATGCAACACAAACACAATCTAGAACGAGCGAATTGGAATTTCTCAGTCAGTACCGACTCTAACGTTGACCAACGGTCATCATGTCCACTGTGTCAGGGATGCACTAATTAAATGCAACCGAGGAGGGTGCTCTTTCACATTTTTTTTGACGCCAGCACCCAATATAACTACAACCGATCACGTTTATCCCTCTTGCACCTTGCTAACAGACAACATTACAAACACCTTGTTCGCTTTTCAAGACATCTGCTGATGGGAATGTTGCTGAAAGACATCAGTATAACATGGAGGCTTTGCCAAATGAAAGAAAACATGGCTGCAAAAATGTTTAGGATCTTGCCAATCCTTCATTAGTAATCCCATTCCCACTCTCCTGGACAAATGTGTGTTAGACAAAAGCCTCTCAGATATGATACAAACCATGTAAGGGTTCCCTGGGGTGAAATGCCCCTTCAAGATAAAACAGCTGGCGTTATTCTTCCCAGATTTAGGCAAAAGTAAATAATGACTGAAATATTGGGTCACAACTAGGACAACAAGGTTCAGTTTGGGTCTTGAGGCAAAACAAGTTGAGAACCACAGATGGAGTATGCACTGTTGAGAATGGTCATTGACAGTAATGCAAAAAAGGAAATATTTGGCATATAACGTCAAGTCGGACGTTGCTTGTTTGTGTGCAGATGTTTGTCTTTGTTTGCCTGCGTCAAGTGTGCCTCTGAGAGAATTTGCCTCTGTAGCCAGGCATTGCTGCAGTGCTTCGGAAGCCAAAAAATACCTAAGAGTTTCAAGTGCTGTAACTGTTACATGTGTGGACCTGTTCCTACTTTCTGTGTCAAATCATTTCTCAAACTGTTTGAAATACTTTTTTGTATTCCACGTGTGTCAAAACGCGTGAGGGGAAACCAACGCGTGAGGGTCCAGTATGCCGATTGGTCATGAGACCGCGTGGCTCCACAACACCGCCCCAGTCTGTGGAGGATCACCAAGTCAAACCGATCATCCAATCACACACGGGCATTGCGGGACTCTTCATAGTTCATCCTCTGACTGTTCTTTCCTGTTTTAATGGAGTATATGAGTGAAGCATGAGAAGGAGAGGGTTAGAAAGAGATGCAGCTGTTCCTCTATGGGCTTGTTAGGAAGATGCGCCAAAAATAGTCTGGTTAAATAAACACAGTACAAGCCAAGCTATTTTGATAGATACATGCTACAGAAGGACGAAATGTGTGTTTTCTGTGTATTTTTGTTTCTTTGCTAGAAGACACCGTCACTCCTCTCACGGTTCTAGCCACCCGGGAAACCCTGTACCTGCTCAACGAAGACCACCAATGGAGCAAGAGCTTGCCCAACCCTTCACCCAATGAGAACACAGAACCTTGCAGTGGGCATTTCACTGTTCAGGAGACCCAGCCAATCAGCTGTGTCAGCTCTGTCCATCTATGGTCGTCTGATCCGTGCAGAATGGACCTCAAGCTTTACGATGAGGTGACACTAATGAATAAATAGTCCTTAGTCCTAGGTCAAGACCTTAGATGAAGTGCTTATAGTGAGCATAAACGCTATGAGCTTAAGAGGAGATTGCAAAATTTGTTTACACACACACACACACAGTGTTAACGGTTGGTTTGTTTGCTTTGCGTGCAGATTGTGAAGGAGGAGAAGACGTGGTCATTGCAATCTGATGGCGCAGAGCTCATCCAGGGCCTGCTGGTCTGGGTCAGAACACAGTGGGAAAAGATGTTTGGAGTCAAACTCACCACCAGCACCACCCAGGGCCCACCACCGTGAGGTGGAAAAACCCGTCCATAGTACGTGTCTGTATATCTCCCCCCCCCGCAACGCTGCCGACCAATATCCACTGTCAAACCTGTCCCTCAATATGACAATGTTTACCTGTTGCAAAGCCAACTTCGCTTGGCTTTAAGATTTGGCCAGTCGTACAAAGGCACTGGTCTATTAATGATCTCATCTGAATCCCGTCCAGTTTATCACACTGCCAGTGCAGCCAGCCAGAGAGAGAGGGCCTTGTTTGTTTTTGCCAGCCCAACCGAGTTCAAAGGCTGGTTTATACTTGGTCTAACGACATGTCTGCGGACAATTACCGTAGCCAGATTCTAATTGTCTGCAGGCACGTGGTTCCGAGAGGGATGAACCAGCCTTCATGCTCAGATGCACATTGAAGACCGTGTTTGAAGATGTGGAAGGGGTAAAGAAGAGGGTGAGCCATGTTGCTTTCGGGGGGGGGGGTCAGGATGTAAAAGTTGGTGGTTATCGTGTGTGTATTTATGTGAGGGTTTGTATTTATGTATGCGTGTACTTGTATTTGTGTGTACATGCGTGCGTGCGTGCGTGCATGCACATTACCAAGGAGGTTAGTCCAAACCTCTACAGGTACGCACATTGTACATAAGTTGCCCCGGGCAGTGAGCTGTGACATCACGCGCTTGGCACAAGGCTCCGGCCATCCCAGAGGCCCCCCTCCAGACACCTCTGAACTGCCACCTCTCTTGTTCTGGCCCTGCCTTTTCTTTTCTCTCTAATCAGGGACTGTTGATGCCTCCATTCACTGTGTGATTATGTAAACGATAAGGGCAACCCAAGCAAAGAGTTGCAGCCAAAGCACTGAATAGAAATTGCGCAGATGTACTCATGGGACTGGTATGAATGGGTTCTCAGTCACCTGTTTTAAAAAGGGAGATGCTCATTGCTTTGCGGTTGTCTGCTTAAAGTGCGTTCTGTCAATACACCTGTAGCAGTTTACATATAATGCAAAAGCTGTGAGTAAAAATACCTTTTTGGATGTCATGTAGATACACATAAAGAAATGTACCGACAGACTTGTGTGAAAATGTATTTATTGACTATCAGCACTGTGTGGAAGATAGCATTTTATACTTTGTTAAATAAAAATATATACATGTGTGGTAAAATACATCCTATGGCATTTGTATGTCCACATTCTGATATCTGACCTTTTACCCTCCAGAGAAAGTCAGAGGGGACCCATTCTCTCTGGAATCATGCAGTTTGGGTATTTTCATTGTTTTCACACTGTCAGCCCAACGTCAGCCACCAGACCACAGCCACAGCTATTCACCCCACCCCGATCGACACCCTAATCCTCCCCAGATGAGGACAGAGTCGTTCAGGGTTCCACACAAACACCAATAACAATCACATCCAGCCACATCCCACCCCCTGTGGTTCTTCAACGCAACATTTTCCAATTCCTAACATTGCATTGAATAATATAAAGACATTTACTCACCAAGTGGTGTTTTCCGTAGCAGTACAAATTGGAAACCGTCATAAGGAACTTCGTAATGTGTTCATGCCAATTTTGAGTCAGTCTATCCAGTCCTGTCACATCAAGTCTCACAAGAAATAGAAGAAAGGAAGCGCTTTACAGTCCTTAAGATGTTGAATGATTTCCTTTCAGGACCGGATGGGTCAGGCCTATATAGTGGTTTATCACATATTTCTTTTAAATCAATGACATTGACTAGTTCAGAGATCGTTTTTAATAATGTAAACCAGTGTAAATGTAAATTATCGCACATCATTTTAGGTTATGTTGGATTTTGCAACAGACTCCCTGCGGGTACAAAGCTCTACAAGGGCTTCCTCATCCAGTGTGTATTGGATCAATTAATGAAGGAAGCACGATTCTGTAGATCCTTCCAGCTCTATAATATGCTCCATATTTTGTAATTAAGAAGCAACAAAAACATGTCACACAAAGTTGTGTTTACATATTAGGATAATTTTATTTAAATGAAACTGTCACAACAATTGGTGTTGTCTAAATTTGCTCTATCTGGATCAAAACAGTGTACCAAGCATTGTAGATTTGTACTGACACTACATTAAGTAAACACAAATTTATCGTTTAGTCAAGAAAGAAAAAAACAGCCTCCGCAATGCACATCAACTACTAGTTAATTACTTGTATTTCGTCCCACTACCCCCCCCCCCCCCACACACACACACACACACACACACACTATAGTTCTGAGAAGATACACTATACAACCCAAATGGAACCCTGTTTTTTTTGTTACTTCCAACCATGTTTATCTCTGGTCAGAAGTCACACAAAGGTGCAATTCAGGAAAGGCATCTGGTACCACTGTCCTTTAACAAGAAGGTTTTATCCTGTTTGTTTGCCCTGAAGAGCAGGAGTCTCTTCCATGAGCACTGTGAATAACATTCGGTAGTCAACATGCCCCCAGTTAATCAGAACCCTTTGACCAGGGTAACGGGTTGGATTGGGAGAGGCATAACGTCCACCGTAGCACTAGGCTTGAGAACGAATGGAAGGCAAAATACTCCATTGCTGCATTTAACTGGTAGACCGATTCTGGTCTTTTGCTCTGAAAAGGTTCTGATGTCGAATGTTATTGGACGAACAACCAATCAGTGGAAACCTTTTTTAAACTCGGGCTGCCTGTGTGAACACATAACCCTTACCCTGTACAATATGTTGTTATTCTAAACAATGTTTTCGTTTATTTGGCAATTAAAACCTTGATATGTGTTTTCTAGGATTATTGAATTGACCACAGTGTATGGCAAACGACATATGGCAAACATCGGATGTTGGCACGGGGCTATGCAAGCTGTACGGAGTTAATTAAAAGGATTTAACAGTGGAGGAATGTGTACACACAGCCCAGTTTAATTGTGTGAGCATGTGCGCTGAGACCAGCCAAAATACCGAGCGTGTGTTGAGGCAGGTGCCTCAACTCAAGATTGGTATTTTCTATTGCACTTTTGACAAACTCGCTTTGACGTTGGGTTGAAGACGCTGGAGGCTTTGCATCTTGCAGTGATAATTACATGATATATCCTGTCCTATCAATTTGATACCACCAGCAGCCTGTTCCTAAACATTTTCACCAGAGCCCTGTGGAAATAAGGATGTTAAACAAAGCTAGTGTATATATCTAGAGTAGTCTGCTCTTATAACAAGCGCACGAAGGGCCAGTGAAGAATCCCTCAGGTATAAGACGGAGCAACTCACTAAAGAGAACACCCGTTGTCGTGGTTCATTAAATATGTCCCTCGCTCTTATTTTATTTATTCAATAGACTAAATTATGTGACTCGTTAACTAGGCCTATCTCAGACATTTAAAGCAGATCTTTTTTTAAAGTTTGGTTTCATACATTTCCGACCTTGTTTAATTAATCTGAGATTTGTAATTCCTATTCCTCGAGAACAGCAATTCCCAAACTAAGAAAAAAGAGCTCCGTTGATTTTCTAGAAAGGAGGATGTAAACAGTAGTCAGCAAGTAGCTATATCTCACATTTCAGATAAGGACCTCCTAAACGGGGCAGGCTTACGTGGAGGTACGGAGGGTAAAAAAGTATTTTGTGACTTCTTTTGTCCTCTAGGTTGGGTCCCCGACATGGATTGAGGGGTCACATGGTATATTACAAAGCACGGAATGGGTTAATAATGAAGTGGTTGTAGTTTAGAAAGAACGCGGAGGAGAAAGCTTGGGTGCCGATAAGTTTAAGAGGCTACGAGAGCTATCAAATCTAAAGACAAGCAGGACCACTTTGTGAACTAAAGGTGAGTTTCTGTGCGGATAACATTCCATTTGAAACTTTTTCCAGGTTCGCAATTGCTTTACATGCAGTAACGTACCAGTATACAGTCAAAAGTTCTTATCAATCCCGCTTCACGTTTGTTAATTAGTATACCATCTGTTTTCTTGTCATTCCCAACGTCCGTGCGTCTGCACATTCAGAAATAGCTATAAAGTTAGAATAGTGTCATTGTGCAATTTCTTGGCCTATTTTGTAGGTTTGCAAATGTTTGTATCCATAAACCAAGTTCTCAACTGAACATTAGAATGACTGTTCTGATTGAAGTTAATGTTTGTAACTTTCCTTTCTGGAATCAGGTGACTGGTCAATTACAAAAACGTATTGTTTATAATAAAACCAATTTAATCGACGTTGTTATATCAATTGTGGCCATTGTCAGACATATTTCTAGGCCTTTGTGATTCAAGTAATATTATTTTGAAGTCTAATTTTAACATGCTATTTTACACTTTAGGCAATATTTCAGCATGTGTGTTTAGGCGCTAATGGCCAGCGAACAAGCTTAATCTTAATTATCTGTCTCATTAGCCTTGCGTGCAAACAGCCACAGTTCTGAGTTACCCTGCAAAGTTATATTTTTTGCGTTTTATAGGTTAAGATTTGTTGTCATGTGTGACTGACTTCATGCAGTCACAGTGGTTTCCTGCATGTGTTCTCGGCCTGCACTGTGGACCATCTCTGTTTTTGGTTAAAGGCGAAGGAATGTTAACTCGCTGTGCATTGACCGGATACCTTTACTGTCAGGCTTTACCATCCCCCCAAAGTCTTCCCTGGCTTTTAACTCCTTTCTTTGCAGTAGCCAAGTGTGTTTTTAATTTTTTTAGGTTTGGTCTGCCTAGTGAATGGTTTTCTCTGTTTTGGTCAGCAGGTCATTGAGAACTTGAACAATGTTTGTTGGCTTAACTTCACACTCCCCCTCAGCACTGCTTTAATTGTTTGTTACCTTTTGCGCATGACCCAGAGCGGCCAGGTGGCCATCATTACTGGTATAGTTACTGGTGCCTTCTAGTTGTACTCCCCAATCACTAGTCTAGGTTGTCAGCGACTCAAGCAGGGTTATGAATTGGCTACCAGTCTACATCTCTACGAGTTCTTGATAGCAAAATTCTTTGGCTGCTTTTGCATTGCTTCTTACATTACAGTAGACAGGCCACATAGGTTTTGTCAGCACAGTATATGCCAGACAAGGCCTTGATTTACTAAAGATGGAAATGGCAGATAATGGCAGGGACTATGTAGATTAATAATACGATTCTTATGAGTTAAGGGCTGACGCTATCATGCACATTGCGTGTACTCTACATCTGCTGTGTTTTGATAAATGGTGTGATTACATGGACAATTATGTAACTGACATCCTGCTCATCGGATAGCCATGATCCTTCAACATAAACGTGTTCTGGAGTCGAGGCAATAGTTTCAAATGGAAAATAATGTTAACTACATAAAGCAGTATTCTGTCTTTAATTAAAATAAAATTACAGCCTACTGTCGCACCCATTGATTTTCTGTTTAGTCATACCATTCTTTGCTGGAAAGGCACATGTTTAAACAGGACAAACGTGGGTACAACATTAAACCTGTTATTTACATTTTTTCTATCCAAGTATACACTGCAAATGTCTTGATGTAGTTATTTGATCTACAGGTATCACCCCACAGCACCAGTTTAGAGTAGTTGAGGTTCCATAGCTACACCTCAGAGAAACTTTAGACTGGCAATGTGATCTGTCATCTTCAAAGTCAATTGTCCTGAATGTAAGGAAGAAACAAGTAAAGAGTAGTGCTAGGGAAACTGTATTTTATGACAGAAGATGTATATGAACTCTACCACAGGAGATGTTAGAGGGGAGGGGACCTGAGATTTTCTTCAAATTTGCTTTGAGAAAAGACAAGGAAATAAGGCAAGGTTTTTGAAATGAAGAGGAGCCACTCTCGGATCACTGAGGTTATATTTCTTGAAGGGGACTTAATGAGCCAACTTGCTATGGACTCTGTGAACTACGATATACAGAGCAGGGCCCATAGACATGTGGTGTCTCAGAGGAGGGCTAATCTAGGGTCAGTTAAGCCTCTAAAAATGCTGGGTGAATTGCAGCCAATGGACACAAGTCTGTCAACTGTTTCATTCTTCTGTTGTGATTTTTATACAGCATGACCTTAAACTTCTAATAAAGTGAATGGGAACATCATTGAAAAGCTCTGTGGAGAATTGGAACTGAAACTTAAGTGTTCTGCTCGAATTCAAACGGAATTGACTCTAACACCGATTGGCATTGTGGCAAATGTCTGTGGGTGCTGTGACATGTTTGAGGCGAGAGGGCTTGGCAGTGCCATAAGTACAGGGTGGAGACCGAAGTGGTTCGCCCTCAGGGACTACCACTAGACTAAGATCCATTGAAAGTATCCCTGAGGGACGAAAGACCTGGGATGTCATACCATGGTGTACTATCTCATATACAACGGCTATCAGCAAGTCAGGATTCAAACCACCCGGTTGACTATCAAATGTACACTTATTTAGTCGTACTCAGCGTTACTTTGCACGTTCAACTTAAGATCGCCAGAGAAGAGCTTTTAGGCTAGGTGGGGGTGGGACGTCCAAGAGACCTGGGGTGGAAAAACAGAGAGCTAATTAGCAGTTGTCCATTTGGGAGATGGGGGGGGGGGACCGGTGCCGCTCTCCGGATGTTCTGTAGATCATGTATACACTGTGCCATTGTGATATCTTTGTCTGTCTTTTATCTCCTAGCAAATAAAGGTGATTCTGGCTAAGGTCACCTAGCTTAAGTATATATACACGTACCCAGAATTGTACATGGTGTAATGGTGCTAGTAATGATGGACAGCGTAGGGACAGCCTACACAATCACTGATCCTATCATGATTCTCTGACCTGGTAGGCACTTTGACTGTAGGTTGGTGTCTTGTCTTTCTTCCTTTATGTCCTCTGCTGAGCATTACCGTCTGGCTGGCTGTCCTGACCTGCACCTACCATTCCTTATCTTTAACTTTCTCGCCCCAGTGTGAATTTGCAGCTTGCTTTGACTTGACTTCTCCGGCCATTTGAGGTTGGAGCTAGTGGGTTGAGGATTGGAATGACTGAGCGTTGTAGGAATGTGTTGTTTTTGGTCTCAAATGTTTTGATCCAGTCTGAAAAGGTATAATAATATTTTTTATTGGGACTGACTGGACTGTACGTGGTTACAGGTATTTGTATACTCTAGTTTGTTTTTACTGATACCATGTTAGCCATAAGCAAATGTTCCTACCGACAAACAACTTCCCATTGATGCCTGAGGACAAAGGCTGTTGTGAAAACCAGAAACCACACTCTTGCTAAGTAGTTGACTTTGAAGCCATTTGACCAGAGAGGATTATAGCCTGGGTGTGGGACCTGGTAGATGTAACACGCTCCACTGTGGTGCCACAGCACTCCCACTGGGTTGGGACATCACCTGATGCCTGCCAGGCACTGCTGGTTTGAATGATGACATGTCCCTGTGTTGTTGCACTTGTAGCTGTGATGTGTGGTCATTGATCATTAGGTAGGGGCTGGTGCACCCTGTTGATGTAAATAATAGCTTCTCAAATGTGTTTTTCTTCCTGAGGAGTGTTAAGGATAATGAGGCTGTTTGAATTTATTGTAGATTATCTAATTAAAATATACTTTAGGATTTGTTTTTAGTTTTGTTTTTCATCATAATGAATAGTCATACAGTTTTGTCAGGCTGATTTTGGTTACTGGCTGATCAGAGTTAAGGTTCTTTAAAAATCCCTGTTAACATCTGCGAGAAGCCCCCGGTACTCTTCACTCTTCCTAGGGTGCAAACAAAACATGTAAAAAGGCATATTACAACACACTGCAACATGTTACAATTACCACATAATACTTTGACAAAGACTGCATGCAATACATTTCAACTACATTATCCAATATATCAAAGCGATTCACATACTTAGGGTCTATGTAAACACAATATTCCTCATAGTATAAAAAACATTCTTGATTTACATAGTATCATACGATTAAAGCGTATTTTGGTTCACAATTTACTCCTATTAAAAACAGTTCCCTCAGTTCATGTTTACTTAGCAAATTCTGCTTTAATCTTTTTTTAAAGTTGTGATTGTGGATAGGATAAAGTAGGGTACATGTTAAACTAAAATCAGACATTAATGTGAGATGAGCTTAAAAAGAAATCCTGCTTTGACCCTAGACTCCTATGGTCAACTTGGTGCTACATGACTAGCTTTGACCCTAAACTACTGTGGTCAACTTGGTGCTAAGTGTCTAACCCTCTTGTAGCGGATGATTTCTATCCTAACAGTCATACCATTGGCTGCAAAGAAATCATCTTGAATTTCTGGTTTCTCCTGACATTACACAGGATGGACAATATGTTAAGCATGGCGTTCACTTGGAAGTGTTCGAGTCATACGTGCGTGCGTCTGTAATTGTAGTCACATGGGAAAACACTGGACTGGTGCTCTGTGTGGGAGGAAATGTCTATTAGCCATATTGTAGTTTGCTTAGTGACTGTTCCAAAATTCTGCATTTTTACATCTTGTCTGTAATAAATGACCTACTAATACCAAAAACTGCTACTAAACAATCATTCTGACCCCCCCCCCCAGAGCTGAGAGCTCCAGGCCGGTTGTCGCTATGAGCTGGAGCTTCTTCACGCGTCTCCTGGACGAGATCTCCAACCACAGCACGTTCGTGGGGAAGATCTGGCTGACGGTGCTCATCATCTTCCGCATCGTGCTGACAGCCGTGGGCGGCGAGACCATCTACTACGATGAACAGGCCAAGTTTGTCTGTAACACGCAGCAGCCTGGGTGTGAGAATGTCTGCTACGACGCCTTCGCACCGCTCTCCCACGTTCGATTTTGGATTTTCCAGGTGAGGTGTGAGTCAGGCCGGCATCGCTCTCTTTTTCTTAATTTTGCACAAAGAACCTAATGTTACATCATCGTAAAACTAGCAAAAAAACATTGCTTACGTACGCCCTTGTTCCTCGCTTTGAGCCAGGTTATCCTCATCACCACGCCCACAATCATGTACCTGGGCTTCGCCATGCACAAGATCGCCCGCATGGACGACGCCGAATACCCGCCCGCACGCCGGGGAGGGAGGAAGCGGATGCCCATCGTGACCCGGGGAGCTCAGCGGGACTACGAGGAGGCGGAGGACAACGGCGAGGAGGACCCCATGATAGTGGAGGAAATCGAGGAGGTGGAGAAGAACAAGGAGAAGAAGCCAGATGGTACAGTGAAGAAGACCGCTAGGTCCTTTGCGTGATGACAGTGTGTACTGAAACGCCAGTGTTCGCTGATGCTGGTTCGAAAGCTGTCATCGAGGAAGTTGCCTAATTTCTCCGCTGTCGTTTCCCTGTTTGTGCAGGCGCCCTGCGGCTGAGTTAACGCTGTTTGTCTTCACGCCCCTTTCAGGCTCAACGAGGAAGCACGATGGCCGGCGGCGGATCGCCCGCGACGGCCTGATGAAGGTGTACACGTGCTCGCTGATCTCGCGCATCGCCTTCGAGGTGGCCTTCCTGTTCGGACAGTACACCCTCTATGGGTTCGAGGTGGTGCCCTCCTACGTGTGCACGCGCTCGCCCTGCCCCCACACGGTGGACTGCTTTGTGTCGCGGCCCACCGAGAAGACCATCTTCCTGCTGGTCATGTACGTCGTCTCCCTGCTCTGCACCACCCTCACCCTCCTGGAGATCGTCCACCTAGGTGTGGGCGGCATCCGCGACTCCCTCCGGGGGCGTTCCCGAAACCGTCCGGCCCCGCCTCTGCTGCCCGTGGCCCGAGCGTCTATTGTCAGTGCTCAACGTACCAGCCAGGGGCCCACGGCGCCGCCCGGTTACCACGCGGCCCTGGGGAAGAAGGACCTGTCAGGAAAGCTGAGGGCTGAGTTCAGGGAGCCGGTGGCGGGGGACTCCGGGAGGGAGAGCCTGGGAGAAGAAGCCACGAGCAGAGACCTGGAGCGGCTGAGGAGGCACCTGAAGATGGCCCAGCAGCACCTGGATCTGGCCTACCACAACGAGGAGGGCCAAGGGCCCACTTCCAGGAGCAGCAGCCCGGAGAGCAACACAACTGCAGCGGAGCAGAACAGACTGAACTTCGCCCAGGAGAAACAGGCGGCGGGCGGTGACAAAGGTATTTGAGGGGGCTGCTGATGTTGAGATGAGCAAGTCTTGTGTTATGCTGTCGTACGGTCACGCCCAGATGCTGTGGAGTTGATGCATTGATCTCGTTTCGCTAAGGCTCGTTTTAACCTGTGGTACACACATTTTAAAAGGGGGGAGTTCACCCATTTTACCTAAATGTTTTTTTATTTATTTTTTATTTTTTTATTTAGAATTTTCTTACAGAGAGAATTGGTTGTCACATTTGGCTGAGTGAGGTGCAATTGACTATGCTGTAATGTGCAAAAATGTCTAAAGCATATGTAAAAAAAAAAAGTACTTACTATTTTTTTGCAATGAATTGTGTTCTCCCCTTTTTAAAGCATTTTGAATGTTGCCCTTTTCTATATTTTATGTTACGGTACAGTTTGTCCCCATAGAGTAGATAACATATACCCTGTCTAACATGTTTCTATTCCTTAGGAGTGCATGCCTGAATCCTGCTGCTTAACGCCTCATCTGCTGTCTGCCTGCCTTCTCTTCCACACTGGCCCTCTATGGATGGAGAAAAACCTATGGGAATGCAGCCGGCGTGCGTGTGTGCGTGTGTGCGTGTGTGCGTGTGTGCGTGCTAGCGTGCGTTTGGTGGGGGTGGGTATTGGGTATACCTTGCAGTATTTGGGCCATTGCAAACTTTCATGTAAAGCTACAGTACATCTCCTCTGTGTCTGACTCGCTTGATTTGAGAGGCTTCCAAATACTTTTGTCTCAAGTTTCAGCTTGCCGAAACCCCACACCCTACCTAGGCAGTGCCAATGAAGCTGAAGCACAGGCTGTGTAGTCGACACCCTGTCTCTTTTTCCCCAAAGTTGTTTTTCCCCGCTAATTGTTTTGTGTTTTTGCGGTTTTCATTCCTGTCTGTTCCTTAGTGTTGGCTGGTCAATTTTGAGTGGTACTGTGCAGGGAATTCCCAAGTAAAAAAAAAGCAGTGTACCTAAAGTGTGTTGTTTTGGAACCATTTATGCTTTACCTTGGTACAATTTAATAGTATTACATTTAATATTTATGAGGGCTATTCAAATGGTAATATGTATGCTTCAATTGTGTAAAAATCGAACCATTTATTTCCTACTTAAGTATACTGATAATACATTACATTATCATTCCTTTGTATTTTAAATATTATATTTGAAGTACATTCAGAGAATGGTGAGTGGAAAAGCATTTTAGTAAAATCTTGTATAAGCGTACTAACATATGAAATAAATACAACCATTTTAAAACTTTAGTATACCTGTTACTATTTACATTTGTTTTAAACCATTTTAATACTATTTAGTGTACTAAAGTACAAAGTCAGTGGTTCCATAATAATATACTTTAAGTATACTCCTTTTTTTTTACTTGGGTTGTCATCCAGTCAGAGCAATAACTCAAACTTCTTTCTTACCCCCATATTGACAAAGATTACTAGTCAGACAAATTAAGACCTTGGCTCACAAAGGTCCTAAAAGCCTTTATTGCACATGTTAAGTCAAGGTTTGCTGGATAGTGTGAAATGCCAAGAACTGAGGGGAATTGTTTGTGTCAAAGTGTAGTGCTTCAAAAATGTATTTGTTTTAAAATAATTTCAGACAAACGGTACAAAACTTTTCTTTTGAGTTTTAGTGACTTAGTCATTGTATTGTTTTGACATTCAGTGTGAGTCATTGTATATTCATTACAAGAGATTGGCAAAAATGTGATTTAATTCCTGGGAAATGCTTGAATTCTGTGACAACTAGAAATGTTCTTCCACTTTGTTTAAAAACTCTAAGCCTTCTGTATCAGTTATCCTGTCTTTCCTGTCCTGGGTTGTTTTTCATGCTAGATAGTTTATAACATGGAACCATTGTCAATACATTCCTTTCCGATATTCCTCCTTTTAATTTCAGTTACAATTTCAAGAAATAATGACTGAATTTTCACCTTTTTATTTCTGTGAAATGAAACCTGGACCAAAGCCTACTTTTCAAACTGGAAGTAAACTTCATCTCAGCCAAATGTTTGATCTGACAGAAAATGAGGCAATGCTTGTGAGGACCAATAGCTGGCAAGCCAAGTACTGTAACTGTAATTGCCATAACATTTCTGTAATTATCCGTTATGTTTTACTTTTCTATTTTTGCTGTTTTCAGAAAGATGTGCTTGATTGGTGTGGCCTACCCTGATGACTCAAAACAACTTATGTTTTAGTTTATCCTTTTAACCTTATTTAGACTGAATCACTCTTTAGTTTGTTACTAGTAAGTATGGATCTTGGGTTCGACTGGGCAGCGTCTCAATAGTCTGAAGTGTCTCATCGGATCAGTTACTGGAAGGCAGGAAATGGAGAGGAAATTACTTCAGACTATGGAAGTGCACCCAAAATGAGATTTGTTTTCATTGGCCATTTAACAAATATACAAGTTCTACAGCAGACCTTTTTGCTTTTTTGGCTTTAAAGGCAAACCATAGAAATTCACCTACATATGTTGCATCAATGCATTGATTATTTGAAATGGTACAATAGTTGAGATGGAAACTGGGAACAATTAAGATGGCTGTGGTCATTTCATTTGTTCTTTTTTTATTTTATTCGGTGCTGAAATCAGATTCCCCCCAAAAAATTGTGGAGTGTTTGTTACATACTGTTTGTATTGTTACAAGTTTCGTAGTTTTTGTAAGTAGATTTTTGTCTTCTGATTTTCATGGAAATAAAAGTATTTGAATGATTTTTGCCTCTTCTAAGGAATCCTTTCAACCTTTAGTGCAGGGGTGTCAAACCGGTTCCATGGAGGGCTGAGTGCCTGCAGGTTTTTGCTCTCACCTTGTACTTGATTGATTGATTGATTGATTAATTAGGTCCCTCATTGGTTAGTTTCTACCCTCACCTGTTTGTTTCGGTCTGAACTGGGAACCAATTTATCTGAAAAACCTGCAGGCCCCCGTGGAACTGGTTTGACATCCCTGCTATAGAGGGATATTCAACTTTTGGCCCCAGAAACCAGTTTCATGCCATATTTTTCAATGTGACCTCCTAATCATGGACTTGTTTAGACATTGGAGAACAGATCGGCAATTTTTCAGCGTCTAGGCTTGATCCTAATCTGCATTGCCCTCTAGGGGCAAGAAGGAAGAAAACACTGAACACTTAATCGTTTTATTGAAAATTATGTTGTAGCTCAATTACAAACGTTGTTTTGCATGCTATCTAGCGGAGTGGTTCCAAGCTCAAGGCCCGAGTCGAACACTGTTTTCATTCTAGCCCTTTAATCGTACATATTTTGTACTGGACCGAATTCCGTTAACTAGTGGCATATAAATCGGTTATCCTGGTCGTCTGGTCTATATGCATGAGCAAAGTAGGTTTAAGTAGCCAAACCTATGTTCTGAGTTTTACAACACATGTGAAAGATGCTGCATGACAAATATTAGGCTACTTGAAATGCTGAGTTTTAGGCCTAAATACAAGTGCACTCCTCTGGTATGATGTTAGGCAGGGTCTCGTATTTGAAAGAGTATCCACCGTCAGACGTAGTAGTGAACCGTAGCGACTTCATTGTTCCGGGCACCGGAGCGCAGCACTGCTTGATCCCCAGCACTGCAGTGGTTCTGTCCAACGATGAACATGTCCCGTGGCAATAGTAAAATGTGAACACCTTTGGGTGGACGATCCAGTTATCCCAGCCCAGTTCCTCAAACGAGATGTTGATCTCCTCTCGGTTACAGTCACTGTTGTCTGGTTTCTCCATCGATGGCCGCATTAGGAGGTTGATGGCCGACGGAGACCAGGGAATGGTTGCGGCCGCTTGACGAGGGGAGCGGTCTGGGCTGCGAGGACGTGTGTGGAGGTGGAGAAACGGCGTTTTGTCCGCTTCATTGGCGTGACATTCGCAAGAGGGACAGCGCACCTGGAACACGAAAGGTCCTTGGGCCAGGATAGTGTGAAGGGGACGCTCGAGCTGGTAGGTGGTCCAGCCATCAGAGTTTGTTTTTGTCGGAATCTCTGCAACCTGAAGAAGTTTTTGGCCGGAGGTGAGGATGTAGAGAGGGGCGTTATTTGTGGTTCCTCCCTCTCCAGCGTAGAACCAGAAATGGGCCACGGTGACGGCGGACTGATGCTTGTCCGCTGACGGATGGAAGTAGTAGGTGAAGTGGCGAGTGGCTTTTTCTTCTGGAAGAGACTCTTCGGGACCACAGGTCATGTCTGTAATGTGGTGGATATAAGTTCAGATCAATAGACAGCTGCAACATGTAAAACAAATTTTGAATTTCTATTAAAAACTATTACAATCATCACATTTGGAGTTAAGTAGACTGAATAGAAAGTGGGAAAGGGTTTGTCTCCCACTAACCAGAGCTGGGAAAGAGGATGACTTGCTCTTGGTTCTCCTGATCATGCCTCCTATGGTCTTGTGCCCAGGCTGCCCTCCCCGCCCTGGTGGCTCTCCGGTGCCCTCGCCCCACCTCCACTCTCACTTTGCCTCCTTCATGGGCCTGGAGGCTAGGCTCAGGGGGCTTCTCCAGCCCTAACCCATCCAGGAGGTGCTGTTTGAACCAGTCCAGCACCACGTTGCGAGGGACCTCATCCCCTTGGCAAGCCTGTGTCAAGGACGAGAGGTTGACCAGAACCAAGAGGCAAAAGGAGAGGATGGTTGAAGGTGCACTCCACATGGTTGGTTCTCCTGTATAGGTGAACACTAAGCACATAGATCAATGTAGAAAATGTCTTCTGAGTTGTTGGAATCCAAACACGTCAAATACTGATGATCAGAGATCATCAATCGATTGATTGTGCATAACAAAAATACTTTTGTAGTAGATGATATTCTCAGATCTTTCTCCTCTGTCCTGAGCTGGTTTAACACAAGTAGGCAAAATGAAGTCCCGTGTTGATTGCAGGTTCTCTCTCTGCCAGTGCTCAAGGCTTGTGTCTGTGTCTTTCCTTTGTTTCCTCATGGACTAATAGTGTCCCCACACTCCTACCAAATGTCTATCGAGACATTGGAGGAAAAGGGAGGGGGGAGTAGCCTATGTTATTGTTATGTCGCCTTTGTCCAGGGAAAGATGGCAGAGTTACGACCTTGTGGGGGATTTGATGCTACAATGTATCTTTTTCCAAGTCTGCGATTTACAATGAGAGTTCAGTTCTTTCCCTTTATTGTTGCGCAGTATTTTTTGTTCAATATTGTGTGGATTAAAGAAAAACACTGAAGCCATTTTGAGGTGTTTTACTTCAGTGTCAAAGTTTTCTTCTATGCGTGGTGTGTAATGTACGGGTGTGATGAGATTTCAGCTCTGCCAAAACATTAGACAAAACACAAGGGCCGGATAAGAAAGGAAATGGAATTGCTTACCTAATGTATATCCACTGAAAAAGCTGTTATCATAGATGTATCGTCATAAATGCACCAACTGTAAGTTGCAATGGAAAAGAGCAAATGCTCAGTCACTCAAATGTAAATCGATATTGGGGCCAGCTGTTACACAAAATGAAATAGAATTTTGTCTACTGAGCTATAAATGTTCTCTATTTTTTCTAGACTCATAAACCATTTGCAACCCCCCTTTTTAGAGCAATTTTAGTTTCTTCTGTCAGCTCCCAGATATTATGGGCGAGGACATTCTACAGTTTCAATTTTGTTACTAGCTGTCATTAAATTCCTTAATGTCACATGCACCTTGCGAGCTGTGCAGTGACTACTGGTGTAAATCCTGCTATTCTACACATTTTGGGATAAAATAAGGATTTTCTACTACTTAACAAGGCATTAGTTTCCATGTTCTGTAGGACTTAGCGAATGGCAGCAGCAACTAAATTATTGCCATCATAGTGATGGATTTCAGCAAACTACTCATTGAAAACATAGCATAACTGCTTTATTGTGATTCTATTTGGTTGCCGCTTTAATAAATTATTCTACAGCCAGTTATAACTCCATATCCTTAACACTAGTCACGTTTCACATTTGAATTTGTTTCTTTTTAAACATCCTTTGGGAAGCTCAATTAGTCTTAAACGTTTATTGTTCAACCTAGCTTACAGCATGAACCCTGCATGCCCATTAGTAATAAGGCTCTGATTCTCATTGGGCCCATTGAGGGCAAAAATTATGATCATCATTGGCGTGGGTAGGAAAGACAGAAGTTTGAAAACCCTGGCATAGAAAATACCACGTTTTCTGAATGAACACACAGCTGTGGTTATCTCTCATTACGGCACCTGTTTTCTCACCAAATAGAGAGCATGTGTGTTGATCTATCTTTGGGGGGCAACTATTGTGCTTTCTTTATCTGTGTCCAACCTTGAAGTGTCAAATACAATTCGGGAACAGTCTCGGAGAGAAGGTCAGATTTTACAGCAAACTCAGTGGGGCAAAAATGTAACTGACTACATTTCACGAGCCTAACGCGTAGGAACACATGCAGACGTCTTGTGAGGTGTAACTAGACGCTGTAAAATAATTTTGCGGTGATTCAAAACAGTTTGTTGTTGTGAGTTGCTCCAACCTTTTAGGCTGTCACATAAACCACCAGATAACTTAACCCATATTCCATCTACAATACATTCCTACCACCTGACCGAAGGGGAACTCTTTAAAAGCATAATTTGGACAACACATTGTTTCAACTATTCTGACGGCATAAGTAGGTTGCATTCATGTTGCACAGTCAGTACGGCTGGGATCATTTCATGAACACATAATCACTCTGTTATAGACAGGTGCTTTCCTCTTAACAGGGAGTTTCCATTAGACCCTGAACATCCAGGCCAACTTTGAGAGTGATACTAACCAGGCAGTCTACTATGTCAGTCTTTTGCGTAAAAGTCTTTGACAGATTAGTAGTACAATTGTCATTGCTCTCACGTGACTGGAAAGGAAGTTGTGCGGCCGTACATATATCGGGTCAGAATAGTTCACGGACAGCCTTGTTGTCTATATCACTCATATTGCCTTTATATTATCACTACACTGTTCTCCTGTGCATTTTGTTATTTGATGCATTGAAATCACAATCTGACCCTCAAGATCATTTCAAGAGCATGAGTCACCCTGATACGGGGGAATTAGATATACGTTGAATTACAGCCCACGTTTTCTGTGCCTCCAGCAGTTCCTCCAGATGACCAGAAGATGGCCTTGATTCCCTTCAGAACCAGTCAACCACTCCTACTCTCCCAGCTCTACCGCAGGAGGGGTCTCTGTTGTTTTTCAGGAACGTTTGCAAAAAAGCAAGCAGGGCCGGCCCTAGAGATAGGCAGTCACTTTGGGTCCCCGACCTCTAGGGGGCCCAGTCCGCTAGTGAGCCCCGGACCAATAGGGAAGAGAGTGCCCCCAAACCAAATTTTTCTTAGGGACCCCAAAAGGCTTGGGCCATCCCTGAAATCAGGGCATTTATTCACTTGTTAAAAATGATATCTGATCTGATGCAGATTTTTTATTACTTCAGAGAGAGAGAGAGAGAGAGAGAGAGAGAAAGACTGTAGCTAATGGGAATCTGGTGATTTAGAAAACATTTCCTCAGGCATAATGCAAATGTGAATGTTTATTTTAACAGTAATCTAATGGTCATCTAATGTCCTGCGTTCAAGGCTCATTCTTCTCTGTGGGTGAGACAGCATATGTGTGCATGAATTGATGGGTGGGTGAAAACACATAGGAGGGCATGTTAGTGTCAGAGACGTTAGCTCTCTGCTCTGGATGGCTGGTGGAGCGCTTGGTTGTCGCTGAAATTAGGTCTCCTTCCACTCGTTCCATCTGTCCGTCTGCTTTCCAGCACCGGGCCCCGATGCCCGACACACCGCCGGCCTTACCAACGACCACGGCGGGTATCGCAGGCCTCAACCTCTGTCGGTTCTTCTTTGGTGGTAGGGTGTCAGGATCCCTGAAGGCTCTGATCCTCATGACCCATTTGGGCTTCCTGGGCTTTTGGGTCGCTGCCTGACGGTCACCGCTGACCATCTGCCGCATGGCACTCTGGGACAGGCTCTGGGAGGTCTGCGGAGGCAGAGCAGGGCATGGCACGCTGCTAGGAGACGAGTCCGGATTACCAATCTTCCTGTGGATTGCCCTGCAGAGAGTGGTGTTGCTTGGCTCCAGAAACATGATGGACTCCTAGAGGTCTTTAGTCGTTCTGGGGATTAAAAAGGAGCTGTCTGTCAGCAGATTTATACGTTTTAGCACAGTGAGAGGAGCTTTCCTTGGAGCTTAGGGGTGTAGTTGTGGCTGGGCTGTTTCCCCTCTGGGGACCTGAGACTTGAACTGTTAGCTGTCACTTTGGAGACAGGGCTTGCTTCAGGCATGAATACTTTACAGTCCTGAAAAGTTGGGAAAGAGGGATTTACTTGACAAGCAAGTTATTAATTATGAATATTATTTTTTATTTCTACAATTTCTACAAAGGTCCACATATTTACGGTATGCAGCTAATGATTTTCTGCTTTCAGATAATTGCAGCTGTTCTAGTTGTCATCCCTACGAAATGAAAGTTTTTTTCTCCCGGAATGGAACAAAACGGCATAATTAACTCGATTATTCTCCCTAGTAGCCTCATTAGAAACATTTATTTTTAATGGGAATAACTGATATATAGAGGTAATTATAGGCATGAAATACCTGGTTGTCTATAATAATGAAATGCGTAAAAGGTCAGTAGCCTACGTATACTTCCTTTGCCCACAAAAATAACGTTGTCGTGTTATTCTGAAAATATTAAGATACAGTATTTGAACTTCTGCTACAGTCACTCCAACAGCCTAGGCACAATCGTTCCAACAACCTTGTAGACCTGAATTTAATTTGAACCATCTGCAAAAACCCACAAAACGAACGTGGCTGGACTTAATATAGTCTTACCACAATGTTGTCCAACTGGCGGAGCGCTGTTACCAAATCACGGGTATTGATCAAATGTTGTCATGCATCTTCTGCATGAAAATAAACACGATCGTCACAGCAGCCACTGCCTAATTGGCGCGTTATGGGCCCACATTAAATAGTGTGCACTGGCGTATTTAATAGTAATTAAAGGGTAATAAAAATGAACGAATACAAATAAGTGCTTAGACTATGCCACTATGACAGACTGACACTATTGTTTATGTACCATTAATGCCTAAATCAGAGTATGGTCTTTGCCGAAGTCCATGGCACTTAAATCTGTTTCCATGGCGACCAGACAGCCAGAGCAGCAGTAGCTAGTCTGTGTACCTGTCTCTTTAGTACATTCCAGTCAGTGTGTTCCATGTCAGGTCTCGAATCTGGCATAGAGGAGTAGAAAGGTAAGTCTAAAGAGACAGGTAAGATACATGTGACAAGTAGATACATGTGCTCAAGATTTTCATCTAACTGCTATAAATACACGGGAGCACAAGCTCCACAATTTGCGGATGCATGCGAGACCCTAATGTGATCATGTAATCCAAATAAAATTATATTGAGTTCTTAAAGAAGCAATTTTATAACATAGCTTGTATAGTGCAGTTGTAATTTCTCTTTTGAAATACCATTAATTGTTACTACATATGTGCTCCTGCTAGAATGCCCGTTGCTATTTTTGACATATAAATCAGGACACATTGATATTTTCCCTTTGGCGCTACTACTTAATCAAACTGTCAAACAGGCACACACACAGACACACATTTTGTTGTGTGTATGTTTGTGTGAGTGATAAAGTCAGAGGCAGGGGCGCACAAAACATGTGACCTATCTGGGAAACAGCTGTCACTTCAAGGCTGGGGGGTACTTCACCTACCAGGGGACTGGAGTGAGGCGAGTGAGGGTGGAGAGAGAGAGAGAGCTCAACTCCTGAAAAAAAAAGTATGTGAGCAAGTGCACCCGAGACCAAGTACAGCCAGCTAGCAGAGTGGTGACATTGGAGCCTGTATAGGTCAAAAGGGGGAAAAAAGACCCATATCCCTCTCCCCCCTCTTCGTTCTCACTATCTCTTTCTCCCTGTCTCGCATTTTGCCTCGCTCTCTTACTCTCTTGCTCCTCTTGGGTTGGGTGAAAGCAGAGCCCCAAACCCCTTCAAAGAGCTGTAGCGGTGGTCGCTAAGTCTAGATGATCCGGGGGGACTTAAGCCCCAGTGAACGGGAGGACAGGCAGACGAGAGACAACGACTTTTGTAATTGAATTCAGAAGAAACATTTGGCTTCCCAGATCCTGTTACCGTGGCTGGAATTGGCGAGGATGTGATCAGGGATTGCTTGGTTTTCTTAATTACACGGGGTTCATAACTGGCTAAAGCCATGTTGCACATTACCTCCATGGCAAGGTATTTATTTGGAGGGAGGATAGGTACTTTATGATAACTTTGGCTTAGTTCTTTATTTTACTAGCTTTTGGATGTGCTCTAGTTGAAAGTATTGACTTATTTGCTTCGATGCACCACAGGTTCTACCTCAACATGGAATGCTGTGAGCTGCCTCTGACCAACCATGGATTATAACCACCAATGGAGTATTTAATAAGGATTGTCCTTTCCACTCCTTAATTGCAACCAACATCGCAAAGTCAGCCACTGGTTGAACGCAAAGTGCCCGAACAATCGGGACCATGAGCAACAATCCAAAGAACATTCTAGAAACAGGTACCCACCCGGGTACTGTTTTACCTTTGAAACGGGCCAAAGTTACCAAGGACCCAGTCGCCCAGGACCTGGACGCAGGGGATCCTGTCCCCACCCCACCCGTGTTCCTGCGAAAGCTTCGTAAAGCTGCAGTGGGCACGGGTTGTGATATCCGTTTGAGGGTGTCGGTGGCGGGGCACCCTTCCCCATCTCTCCGGTGGTACCATAACGAGGATCCCCTGGCCCTGTCGAAGGAGCACGACGCCGGGGGTCTGTGGATTAGGGACTGCAAGCCCAGCGATGCAGGCCTCTATACCTGCGTGGCAACCAACAGCCTGGGGGATGCCCGGAGCAGTGCCCTGCTCGCCATTATGGACCTGGGAGACGGTAATGTTGAGGGAACTTTGGGGGAACGTTGGTATAACGTCATAACAAATCCTATGTTGTTGCGTAGTTTAACCTGCACTCTGTTATCTGTGTAAATCTTAATGGGAAGCTGTTATCTGTCTATTATTTCACATGTGCACGCCAAGCAAAGGAGTGATATTAACCAAAGTTCTCCCTACACATTCATTCAACCCTTGCTCTTTTAAAAGTACTCGCAACACCTCGTCCTGTTTGCTGAGCGTCCAGTTTAAATGTGACTCCTGGATCTAAATGGAGACATAGTGCTTCGGGTGGGGTCGGTGTGACGGCCTGTTTTATCCGTCACTGTGTTCTGTTAGTGCAACCAAACACTTGACCTTGTGACCCTGGCACTGGGAATCAGCTAGTGAATTACACTGTATTACAGTGGTCTAGTTCACAATGGAGGTGTTCTCAGTTACAGTTTGCCACACTCAGAAATGTTGGGTTCATAGCTGGCCCGTGAAGATGTCAGATAACAGAGGAATGCCGTGTGATTCACCAGTCCGTAAGAGTAATTCAACCAAGAGTGTAGGTTATACCCAATGTGGCTTCTGTCTGAACATTCCTGGAGAGCCACTTTCTCCTCACTCTCAGTTGCCAAGTGATAATTCATGCTCCTGCGTTTTGCTCCTTTTTTAAAAACCTATGAAGAATTGCAGTGAAAGAGGATTAACTCCGCAACCGCTACACACGAATTATCCCAAATGCTAATTAATGATAACATCTGTTCATTTCAATGTTTGTTTTTTCTGGAGTGGATCATTTTAGAAGGCGCTGTTGGATCGTATTGTTGCCTTAACAGCTTTTTAAAGCTACAACACTGGCCGTGCCATTAGCTTAGATAACATGTCACAAGTGCGGTGCCCGTCATGAGAGAAGGCATAGTCGTAACTGGACTCCAATCAACCCACTGCCCTGTGACACCCTTCCTCGGGTTCACTACGTTTAACTAGAACCCTATGAGTCCTGAGGGCCCTGGTCAAAATAAGTGCACTCTCTAGGGTCCTGGGAGCCATTTGGGACCCACAGACAATGTTCGGATGACAACGTTATCAAAGGGAATGCAACGATACAGTAACGTTTAGCGTTTTCTTTGTTTACATGCTTTTGTGTGCTATTAAGTCTAAAGCGCTGCCTTGTTCCCATTATTTCATGAGGTACCTGCTATAATTAGAATGCTCTGGGGCTGCTTTGCTCAGGGTGGGAGTAATGACGGCATGCATTTGCCCTACCAGACAGTCAGGCGAAGTCTGGGGGAGATGAGTGTCCCTTTTTGAAAGGCTAGACATGAAGCTCTCCAACTCACTCCGCTCTCATCTTGCTCATCCTCTCCACATGTCTCTCCACTCCACACTCTCCCTATCTCTCTCCGTGTGTCCTCCTTTATCTCTATCCCTCTGCCCTTTCCTCCCCGTGCTTTAATCAGTTGTCATTTCTCCCAACTCTCTCTCTCGATCTCTCTCTCATTCTTGTCTATTGATTCCCTCCTTTCCGCCATTCTCTTATCCCCTGTCTCCTCCTTTCCGGGATGGCTTTAGCCTTCTCCAGATAATCTCTGCCTTATCGCTCTCCCTCCCGCTTCCCCCCTCTCTCTCCTTTCTTTCTCTATTCCCAAACTCCTTTGACTCTTACTGCTGGCCTTTGTCAGAGGATGACTTTTTTAAATGTCCCTGTCTCCCCTCTTCTCAGTTCCCCTCCTCTCTCTTTTGATGGCCCCCTGTTGTATCTCCTCTCCCGTCACGCACTCTTTACTTCCCGCGTCTCTCCCCTCCCCCTCCTGATGACATTTGGGCCTTTTCCTTGAGTCTCTGACCAGCACCTCCTTTTCTTGCCATTCCTGCCGTTCTCCCTCCCCCACGTCTGCCACCTCCCTGCCGTCTCCACAGTGGTGTCGTTGGCCGCTTTGCCAGTCTGCTGTGTCTCCCTCTCCTCTAGTTAAATCTCAAACCATGACCGCGCACGCAGCAAGCAGCTGTCAGATCACTCAGCACCTCCTTCTTTCACCCTTTCCTTCTCTTTCCCCTCCTTCCCTACCTCCTTCCTCCCAGTCTCCTTTTCAAATCAACCTATATCCACTAGGAACCTTTGCACATTCCTAAGAGCATTTACACATAGCCGATGCAAGTGGCTCTGTCTGCTGAATGACTGCAAGCAATGGTGTTCGTCATCAACGGTGAGGAATAACAACCCTCTCTATTTCCTCTCTCGCTCCCTCTCTCCAATTTCAAGTTCCAATTGCCCATTTCAAATCCCCCTCACTACACCAGATACACACCCTCCTATTTTCTTCTCTCGCCATCTCTCCTCTATTTATCAATTTCCAGGCCTCCGTGTGTCTCCCTCGGTCTCCTTCATTCTTTCCCTCTCTCTCCTCCGGTCCGCCGGTCTTTATTTATGGCGTGGTATGTGGCAGGGCCCTTGTGTTCCAGGGATGCGTGGATTCCGTCGGCCTCTCCTATTGCAAAAGTACACATCACACATAATTATAGCAACAGCACCGTCCCTCAGTCGGGCCGAGACCGTGGACAGTCACACTCAATCACAGTCACCATGATGAAAGAGAGGGATAGAGTCGGGGGGGGGTGAAACAGAAGGAGGGGTGATGGAGGAAGAGGGCGTATTAGGATTGAACGGGTAGGTGATTATTCACGTAATAGAGGACATTTCTTTATGTGTGTGTGTGCATGTGCCTGTGCGTGTGTATGCGGGTCAATCCGCCTTCGTTCACACCCAGTTTTTTGCCGTGTTATTCCTTTCGTTCCGTGTCACATTTTGACCTTCTGAGCCGTCGTGCGACTGGCCCTTTAAGAAGTCAGACGTATATGCCAGGCCATATGGTTGGACAGAGCTACATGTGCCACCCTTGCCATCGCGTCCGTCTGTGACTTTTGGCACATCACATTGGTCTCAGTGGAGTATTGGTTTACACCGCTGACTCAATGACTTGACACAGGGTTATTCACAGAGCCAGGCCATGAATGACAAAACAACCCAAACACCTGGCTATATGTAAAACAACAACTCGCTTTAACTCTAATCCAAATGCCTGATGATTTTTCCTGAACCCTAACTCCTATCACTCTAAATTATTTAACTAGTTTCCCTCAACAACTTTTCGGTACGTTGTTCCATTCTTTGTCCCTTCTATCGTGCACCAGTCCCTGATGTGTCGATGAATTAATTTATATGATTGGCTGCAAATAAGTACTTTCATTAGATTTTGTTCATAGGGTTGCCATTGCCAGTAATTGTGACGCACATTCTTTAAAAAGAAATATTTTATGGATTCATCTTTAACTGTAAAAATATTTTAACTCCATCAAAGCTTCAGTTTCTCTCATATTTTGAAAGAAACTGAAGGGAGCGAATAATTCTGAAGGGCACTGTACATAGCTGTCGTAATGAATTTCTGGTACAGCGGATCACTTGCAATGTTTTCCTCCCACCTGAGATTGTTGGAGTCTATGGATTCTGGGAATTTTATAAATTTTGCTTAACTGACAGCTGAGCCCTAAATCATAAGGGGTGGGGGTTGGGAGCCTTCCTGGAAAAACACCATCGTTCAGGTCAGTGCAATTCCATTTTAATTCCACTCAATTCAGAAAGTAGGGCTGTCACGATTTCAGATTTTCACTACACTATTATCGTGGCCAATAGAATTTACGGTAATGATATTATCAACATTAAAAAAAAGGAAATGCTATCTGTCAAATTCAACTTTGTTAGTTTTTTTCTCTTTTATGGCAAATTAATTACACTCAAAATACGAGTGTGTGGAAAGTCTGTAACCATAACTGAACAAATAAAAATAAAAAGCGTAAAAATAGAACTTTTAAATAGAATTACAAATAGAATTACACTTTTTGGATAGTGAAAAGGCAACCAGAAGGACTGATAAACAAAAGATCCACAAGGCATAACACTTAGAGGAGTTTTGGGAAAATATTAACCATTTTCTCCTAGTGAATTGACTATGAAAACCCATCAATTCAATGACTGGTAGTTTATTGTTTGCCCATAAATAAGGTAGGGAAAAATTTAGAGGAGTTTTTGGACCAGTCTCCTTGTTTAAGCACATACCTTGTTTTTCTATAGCTGACATTAATAAGCTATAGAAAAACCAAGAGGAGTTTAGGGAAAAATACAACATACTTTTTTCCATGTGAATAGCCTATAAGAACTCATCTTTACGGATCTCTCCTGCAAGTTGTAGTGGGGCAAACAAGTTGATTTCAATGCCAGTGCATCGGTCCTTGTTTAAGCACATACATCGTTTGTCTATAGGTGACATGAATAATGTATCAAAAAAACCAAGAGGGATTTTTTGAAAAATACAACTTCAATTTTGCGTCATGAATATGATTTTATCAGATGTGTATTATTTACATGATCTAAGTGTTTTATTTTTTTTATATTACGGTTGTGGTCAATACAGGTATATTGCGACACCCCTATCAGGAAGTACTCTGAAATTCCAATCAAAAAGATTTGATTTGGAATCTGGAATTCTTGAATACACTGCAAATTAAATTGAACTTACACTTGCCTGACCTCCAACCCTGACCTCCAACACTGACTACCACCTCAATATCCCTGACAACCACCTCCAACACTGACATCCAACTCTGACCTTCAACCCTGACCTCAAACACTGACCTTCAACTCTGATTACCACCTCAAACCCTGATAACCACTTCCAACCCTGACCTCCAACTCTAACAACCACCTCAAACCCTGACCTCCAACCCTGATAACCTCCTCAAACCCTAACAACCACTTCCAACCCCGACATCCAACCCTGACCACCAAGTGCACTCATAGCCTTCAGTAATGAAGCAACCAGAGATGTGTAATCTCTAAACTGAAGAAGTTTGACGGATGCATTGTCGGAGGTACAGTTGTTTACTGTGAGTTAAAATGTGCTGCTGGCAGATGGAGTTGAATGCGTTTGGTCTCCTTGCTTGTTTTATTATTGAAATTATCTTGAAATAATTTGAATTACTAGGATTTAAAATGTAGGCCAATTAACATGATTTGTGATTTTGAAACTGTTTGGTAACATTAGGATAATTTAGGATTGCTAATATAAGGGGTTTGCTGACTTATTTATAATTAATCATTTCACTTCACCTTAATGTAAATAATAAAAAGTGTGGTCAGATATGTAGAAATGTAGGATTAAATGTTTGAAATGCTAAGGCGGTACTTTCTAAAGGCGCTGTGCCTTTCTTGTATTTTAATATATTTTAATATAAATAGCATACAATTTGAAAGTACATATATTAAAATAATTATTTCCAAATAGTCCTACAGGCCTGAACAATTTCAAACACCAAAAAAGGTGTGAGAGTATTTAAATTATATGATTCTGTAGTGGAAATTACTGCATGGGCTCAGGAACACTTCTTAAAACCATTATCTGAGAACATTGTATTTTACCATCTGGCTTGATTTCCGCACACAGTTTAAAAGCCAGCATCTGTGATGGTATGGGGTGCATTAGTGCACATGGAATGGGTGACTTGCACATCTGTGAGGGCACCATTAACGCTGAACAATATATACAGGTTTTGGAGCAAGATACGCTGCCATCCAGACAACATACTTCTCAGGGAAGCCCTTGCTTATTTCAGAAAGACAATGCCAAACCACATACTGCATGTATTACAACAGTATGGTCCCATAATAAAAACGTCAAGATGCTAAACTGGCCTGCCTGCAGTCCAGACCTGTCACCCATTGAAAACATTTGGTGCATTATGAAACGAAAAATATGACTACGGAACCCCCAAACTGTTGAGCAGCTGAAATCCTTTATCAAGCAAAAATGGGAAAACATTTCACTTTGAAAACTACCGCAATTGGTCTCCTCAGTTCCCAGATGCTTACGGAGTATTGTTAAAAGATTAGATCAGATTCAACTTTATTGTCATTGAACAAGTATAAGTATTAGCATCTAACCAGAAGTGCAAATAGAAGATGGCAGAACATTTACAAATATTAAATATATATATATATATATATATATATATATATATATATATGTATTAAAAGTGGAATGTATAGATGTACAATGAAGTCAAATGCAATACAAATAGCAACCCTTAATTTGCAGTCAAGGCAAATAGAGGAGGGCAGAAAATGTACAAGTATAAGTATTGTGTGTGTTACAAGTCGGATAAATAGTTTTGCGGGTAAAAATTGCAAATGGCTTTCTAGATGTGCAGTTGAAGCAAATTGAAGGAGTAAGGCAGCATGTGCAGCTCAGATGCAGAGATAGTAGCAATGAGTTCCCTGAGGTAGACATGTATATATAACAACTGAAAACATCCATTACCCGGCTTTGCAAGGTAGTGTCAGTGTAGTACAAAGGGACTACTGCAACAAGATCCCTGAGAGGTGGGGGGTATGTTTATTGATAGGTCACAGAGTTCAGCAGGGTTACAGTAAATGGAAAGTGACTGTTGTTGAGCCTGCTGCTGTGAGAACAAAGAGCCCTGTATTGCCTGCCTGATGGGAAGAGGGAAAACAGTTTGTGGCATGGCTGTGAAGAGTCACTGATGATGCTGCGTGCAATCTGCTGACGTTGTTTGCGTTGCAGGTCTACGATGGCTGGGCGCTGGGCGTCAGTGATGTGCTGGGCGGTTTTCATCACTCGTTACAGAGTCTTCCGAATAGCTACGGAGCAATCGCTAAACCACACTTTGGCGCAGTATGTTGCGGATACAGGAATTTGAACCTGGACACACTCAACCTTGGTGCCATCAATGAGAACTGAGGCGTGAATTAAGCATTTAGGCTTCCTGTAATCCACAATGATCTCCGTGGTTTTCTTTGTATTGAGGGCCAGGTTGTTGTCAGCGCACCATGCTGCCAGCCGGTTGATCTCCTCTCTGTAGGCTGACTCGTTATTGTCACTGACCTACCATCATGGTGTCGTCTGCGAACTTGACGATGGTGTTGGAACTGTGTACAGGAACACAATCATGTGTGAAGAAGGTGTACAGGAGGGGGCTGAACACACAGCCTTGTGGAACACCAGTGTTCAGGATCAGGGTGGAGGAGGTGTTGGTTAGGAAGTCCAAAGTCCAGTTGCAGAGAGAGGGGCTGATCTCCAGGTCATGGAGTTTGTTGACCAGCCTAGGACCAACCTTTATTTAAAGTAAAATATTTGAAAAGAAACTACATTCTTATCATAAAACCTTTTTTTCTCAAACATGTGTGCCACAATTACTGTCAGCCCTTTATTTAACATTTCCTCCCTATGCCAAGATAATGGTTCTGATTCTTCAACTACAATGGGTAAGAGGTTGGAGAACACATGGCAAGGGATCTGAGATCATTCATCCATACCGAATCTCTCCAGATCCTTCAGATCTGAGGTCCATGCTTGCAGATCATTCTCTTGAGCTCATGGTTTTCATGAGGTTAAGGTCAGGGGACTGGGATGGCCATGGCAAAACTGGTTTCTGCGGTTAGTGAACCATTTTTGTGTTGGTTTTGAGATCATTGTCCTGCTGGAAGATCCAACCATGGTCCAGTTTAAGATTCCTGGCAGAGGTGGTGAGGTTTTTATTTAAAATCTGCTGGTGCTTGATCCAGGGTTATTGAAAGAAAAACAGCCCACAACGTCATATATACACCGCCATAATTCACAATAGGGATGAGGTACTTTTCTTGTATGGCTCTCTTTCTATATATGCCAAACTGATCTCTGGTATTTGTTTGCAAAAAGCTCTATTTAGTTCTCATCTTACCATAGAAATTGGTTCCATTTAAAGTTCCAGTAACGTTTGCCAAATTGTAGGCACATGAGTTTGTGATCTGATGACATCAAAAGGTTTTTATTGCAACCCTGCCAAACAACTTTTGACTATATAGGTGGCGTCTGATTGTAATTTTGGAGAGTTTCTGTCCCCAAGATCCAACTAACGTCTGAAATTCTCCAACTGTGATTATTGGAGATTATTTGGCCTCTCAAATCCTCCTCCTCAATGTGTGTCAATATACAAACATCCTATTTCAGGCCTTTTGTTAATATCTCCAGTTACTTTACATTTCTTGATAGTGGAAATTGGAATTTTCAACCGTTCAGCTATTTTCTTATTCCTGATATGTGCTGCTCAACAACCTTTTTGCACATCATAACTGCATTCTCGGATCTTACCCATAATGACGGAGGTACATTGGGGAAAAACATTATTTAGTCAGCCACCAATTGTGCAAGTTCTCCCACTTAAAACAATGAGAGAGGCCTGTAATTTTCATCATAGGTACACTTCACCTATGAGAGACAAAAGGAGAAAAAAACAATCCAGAGAATCACATTGTAGGATTTTTTATGAATTTATTGGTAAATTTCTCTGTAAAATAAGTATTTGGGCTCCTACAAACAAGCAAGATTTCTGTCTCTCACAGACCTGTAACTTCTTCTTTAAGAGGCTCCTCTGTCCTCCACTCGTTACCTGTATTAATGGCACCTGTTTGAACTTGTTATCAGTATAAAAGACACCTGTCCACAACCTCAAACAGTCACACTCCAAACTCCACAATGGCCAAGATCAAAGAGCTGTCAAAGGACACCAGAAACAAAATTGTAGACCTGCACCAGGCCGGGAAGACTGAATCTGCAATAGGTAAGCAGCTTGGTGTGACGAAATCAGCTGTGGGAGCAATTATAAGAAAATGGAAGACATACAAGACCACTGATAATCTTCCTCGATCCGAGGCGCCACGCAAGATCTCACCCCGTGGAGTCAAAATGATCACAAGAAAGGTGAGCAAAAATCCCAGAACCACACGGGGGGAACCTAGTGAATGACCTGCAGAGAGTTGGGACCAAAGTAACAAAGGCTACCGTTCAGTAACACACTACGCTGCCAGGGACTCAAATCCTGCAGTGCCAGACATGTCCCCCTGCTTAAGCCAGTACATGTCCAGGCCTGTCTGAGGTTTGCTAGAGAGCATATGGATAATTCAGAAGAGGATTAGGAGAATGTCATATGGTCAGATGAAACCAAAATAGATAATTTTTGGTAAAAACTCAACTCGTCGTGTTTGGAGGAGAAAGAATGAAAAGAACACCATACCTACTGTGAAGCATTGGGGTGGAAACATCATGCTTTGGGGCTGTTTTCCTGCAAAGGGACCAGGACGACTGATCAGTGTAAAGGAAAGAATTAATGGGGCCATGTATCATGAGATTTTGAGTGAAAACCTCCTTCCATCAGCAAGGGCACTGAAGATGAAACGTGGCTGGGTCTTTCAGCATGACAATGATGCCAAACACACCGCCCGGGCAACGAAGGAGTGGCTTTGTGAGAAGCATTTCAAGGTCCTGGAGTGGCCTAGCCATTCACCAGATCTCAACCCCATAGAAAATCTTTGGAGGGAGTTGAAAGTCCATGTTGCCCCGTGACAGCCCCAAAACATCACTGCTCTGGAGGAGATCTGCATGGAGGAATGGGCCAAAATACCTGAAACAGTGTGTGAAAACCTTATGAAGACTTACAGAAAATGTTTGACCTCTGTCATTGCCAACAAAGGGTATATAACAAGTATTGAGATGAACTTTGTTTATTGCCCACCATCATTTACCAATAAATTCATAAAAAAATCCCACAATCTTGTCATTTTGTCTCCCATAGTTGAAGTGTGCCTATGATGAAAATTACAGGCCTCTCTCATCTTTTTAAGTGGGAGAACATGCACAATTGGCGGCTGACTAAATACTTTTTTGCCCCACTATATATGGGAATATGGCCTCTGTGTCACCTCATATTAATACCCAGTGAAACAAGAAGTCATCACTTAAGTGTTCCTTATCACACATCTGAACTTAAAAACAAAATATGAATGGGAGTATACTTCAGTTACTTTTTACTCAGGAATTTCTAGGTGTGCAAATAATTGCGGCACACGTCTTGGAGAATTTTCTTTTCATTTATTTAACGTTTCTTTCTTTAAATCATATCATTGCAATTAAACCTTGAATTTTTGTGAGTTCTTTGAAAGAAAGACTAAATGGATGAACCAAGTGTGCCAATATTTGTGAAGGGCGCTGTAGCAAGCAATGCTAAATTTAACTCTACTGTAATTTAACTGCGCTGTGACAAGAATATATTTACTGCACATTTATAGCTATACTGTATGTCCTAGACTCATATAGTAAGGGCACTCCGGCATTTGGTAGACATTTCCAAAATGTTATAGCGTCAAGCATGAGACAAGTTTAGTGACAAGAGAGACATGGTGGTGAAACATTCCATTCAGATTTAGAATATAATGTAGTCCCCCATATTGATACTGTTTTTGATTCATCATTCTAAAGTTAATCTCTTTTTTGAACAGCTTTTTCAAATTATACATGGCTGACACCAATGTCTTTGCCGTAGACACCGGCTGTCAAAACAGTGAACAGCTCACACTCACTATGATGTGTTATGCCTCTCACTTTATCGTTGATTTAAGATTCTGTTTGAATGCATCAGCGACATGCACACTGAATTACCTCAGAATAATTGGCACTCTTGATAAAGATATGGTAAAAAGTGTATAAAATAAATACAACAAAAGCTAAAACGACACTATAACAAATGTAAAAAACTGAAAAACCGATTTTGTTTAATCATTTAGTATAATTTATTATCTCAAAATTATGGGTGCCAAAATGATTGGCACTCCTAAAGAAATGCTAAATGCTAAATAATGCATTAGATATCAGGTCCTATATTCCTAGCATGCTATGACTACGTTAAGCTTATTCCTCTCGAGTCATTAGATGCATCTGCAGTTTGTTTTGGTTGTTTCACATCTTTTGTGCTGCACTGCAATAGGAATGATTGGAAAATAATGTCATTATCTGATGCTGATGTTGCTTATATTGGAAATGACAATACAGCGTTTCCAAAAACTTTCTCTGCTAATGAGTCTTTATGTAATTAACTTTCGTTTCTACGAAATACTACACGGCCCAGAATTGATGTGAGGATTTTGTGTTTTTTTCCAGAGGGTACTGTATGTTAAGACTTGAAGCCAATGTATCAGTAGTAGGGGCTTTCTCAGTTCAAGCAGAATGAGAGGAAGGTAGGACAGCTAAGGTCGTCGCGGCCTTGTCTGTAATCTCCCTGTTACATGGGGCAGATCCACTGCGGGGGTACAGAGGAGGGGTAGCGGGGGTCTACAATACCCCACTCGAAATAGACCGTTGGGCTCGTTGCTGTTGTGTTGGAGTCAGGGGTAACAGGAAAAGAGAGAGAGAGAGAGAGAGAGAGAGAGAGGGGGAAAGGGCCTGAGTGAGTTCTGCGCCAAGGCAGCCATCTTAAGGAAAATGTCTCAGCCCCGGCCATGAAGAACACAGGACCTCTAGGATGGGTGTGAAGAGAAGCCATCTTAAGTTTCTCTTCATCTTTGCCTCCATTGGATTGGGCTAAATATTCCAGTTAAGGAGAAGCAGACATTTTGAGGGAAGTCATCATTGGCTCACAATCCTCAAGAATTGAATGTAAAACTGGGAAGAGGGTTAAGATAGCGATTTGATTGTAATTTGAGAGTTCAGACAGAGGGAAGATAGTGAGAATCTATCAGCTGGAGCTATGCTGAAGAAAGAGTATGTGGATGCTCGTAAGGCTTTGAGAAGTGTGAGGGACAGTGTGACTGGCTCTAGGAGAAACAAATACAAAGGTGAGTGTGAGAACTGTAATCATATGGATCTGCATTGGTATTTTCTCATTAACAACCCAGTGGTTCGAACCCTGAAGCTGATTGGCGGAAAGCAGTGCTATATGAAACCGTATACCACAGTTATGACATTATTTTTTACTGCTGTAGTTGTGTCAGTAACTGGTTTATAATTACAGTAAAACACCTGTACGTTTGTGGTACATGATCAATAAGGCTTATGTTTTTGCGCTTACTAGCACCTAGAATTAAGTAAAGAAGGTTGGTTTATCGGAATATCCAGCCACATAAATGTCAACATGGGACATTTGTTTCTCTGCTAACTTTGTATTCCCTTGTTCTATGCTTGCTTTTTTATTTAAGTTTGGGACCAGGATGTTGTGAACCTAACAGGTGTCGACTGGCTGACACAGGCTTCCAGTGCAAACCAATACTCATCAGAAGGCTATAAATAGTATCTCCCTGATGATGACAACTAGATACGCAAGCTTGTTCCCTCTGAGGATAGTCTATTTTCTATTTTCCAACTATCAGCAGATGCTGAGCAAATTGACTCGGCATTGTATACATAAAACGACTATCTAATTACTGGAATTATTAGATAGTACATTGTTTGACAGGATAACATTGAAAGACTGCATCATTCCCAGCCGTGGGTTGTAGTAAATATGTTCTCTCCCACAAAAGAGACTCAGCCCACATTGAGCCCCAGTTGTCTGTTAGTAGCCTATGACTGTCTGGACACATGGTAAAAGCTTCCTAATTTTGGTTATACCATATGCAGAGTAACTCATGTGTATCTCACAGGACCTTTCTCACTCTGTTTCTCTGTCCCAATGTCTTCCTCTGTCACTCTCTCTCTCGCTCTCTCTGTACTCCTCTCTCATCTATTTCCTATCAACCTGGTCCCCTGGCCAGTCGTATGTCTGACATAAAGCAGGCCCAGAGAATGAGATAAGGTAGCTAGAGGCATCTGTGTGACTGTAAATCACATTACACTCCGTGAATGTAATCCAGTCATGGACAACTAGGTTTTATTTAGGCAAATCAAACGCTGACTTATTTTTTTCAGGTAAGCTGAGATTCTAAATGCCAGTGCGATTGGTATAATTGAAGGAGAAATTGCAAGACCTACTGAACAGACAAAATGATTTTCCAAGCAATGATCTTTAGTCAGTGTCTGCTCACTAATGGTTAAGCTTAGGACTGGAGAAAAGGCAGCTGATTCTAGATCTGTACAAGATGTCACCCTGTAGTAAGAAATGAGGGGCCTCAGTGTTTGTCCTGTCGTGTTTATGTTTGTTCTCTCTAGTTCTGCTTCAGGGTGTGAGGTTTGGAGGGCCTGGATTAGGTGATAGGATCGGGTTTCTGGGGCCGGCAGCACAGAGATGTCCCCACATCTGTCAAATGGACATAGGCCTCTATCCCACCATGTATTTCAACTGGGTGTGACTCACACGACAATGAAATGTCTTTCTTCTGCAGTAGGAGGATATTACATTGGTAGAATGTAAAACCAGAAATGAACACAGGAAACTTCAGGGTTACATGGATCATGAACTGTCAGTTTGAAGCAGAAGGCTGTGTTGGGTGACAAAAGCTGATATTCAGGATTCTTCCATTTCTCTTGTTCCACACATACACGCTTGGTGGTGTCAGAGTGTGTTGGTGTGTAATGGAAATGTGTTTTTTCCTTCATATTCAAAATCCAAACAGAACCCAACTCCCCCTTGGTGTCATGGGATAGGTACATTTCGAGAGCAACTCAGAAGTAATTAGGGTTAAGTCGACCAAATGAATCAAACTCTTAGAATTCTTTTTATGATGCCGTTTTTACCTATGCAGTTGGCACAAAGTGCCCTCATGGCTTGGACTAAAACTCCCAAAAAGCAAAGCAATTAGATTTACTTGCCCAATGACTTAACTACACAGCTACCTGACTGACATTCTTTTATTGTGTCATACTGTGTATAGAAATGAGTCATTCTATGTATATGAAAAAACAATCAACAACTTGATTAAGATGTGCCCACACAGGAGACTGTTCTACCTCAGGGAGCTCATGTCAGATGGATGGATAGGCTCTGGTATCTCTTTAGGCCTTGGGAGCATACATAAAGGCTGTGCTATACCAACTCCCCTCTGTCACAAAATCAATGTGCTTCTGTATGTCTGCTCTGTTGCTCCTTGTTTTAAGCTAATTACAACAGAGCGTACGCTCGCCATGGTACTGTAGCAACAAATTGCATTCCTGGATGTGATTCAAGTCTTTCCTACTTCTTTTGATTTTACTTGCGATGGGGAAGGAGGCTAGGAGGGGGGACCTCTTTACACTACAGAGATGCAGACATGCTGGTACCATGTTGACTTCCTGGTACCCAGGAGCTGTGAAACGACCATTGTCTCGTTTGTCTTGCAGCGTATCGCAGCTTTGACACCTGCTTCTTCAACTTTTTTTATTGGACTGCTGTCATAGAAGGAATAGTGTGATGATTAGTCCAAAGACATATTGATTCCAGTTGAGTGAATTGTGACGGTAGGGCTGTATCTCGTATCACACAGAAAGCTTTCGTATTGATTACCCACTGCCGGAGAAAAGCCCTAGTTTCTGGAGATGCATAGGGAGAGGCGATGGGAGGAGAGGCGCAAAGGAAACGGATCGAGACGTAACAACTATTGAAGCAGCTTTTTAAAAACCAGAACACCGCAGAGTGGCTTTATTTTTAACTTTAGTCAAATTCCCTTATCAACTACTGAATGGGAACATAATGAAGGCTGAAGCCTGAAAAAGGCTAATCTATTGCAACTGTTGTGAATGGTTTGTTTTCTCAGATTTATGGTCATGTGATAATAGCCCTTGGGTATTGATTCTATGTAGCGGAGCAATAAACAGAACAGGCAGTATGTCTCACTTAGAGTTATAACGTTTATGTTTGGATTTTTCAGAATAGCAGTTGATGGCAGTGTGAAAGATTTGGCCTACATTTAAGAAAATGCCTAATCTAGATTCTAGCTGGATGGGTGGTTTTCACTAGGAGATCTCAGGTTCAGTTGTAATTAATTTTAGATTGCAGTAATTTGATGGATGAGGTGTGGAGGAAAAAGAAGCCTGAACGAACAATACATTATGCAGGTCAGTGTTTGTGTGTGTGTGTGTGTGTGTGTGTGTGTGTGCATACCTGTTGTGTGTATTGTGACCACATATTTAGGAGAGTGGTTGGTGTGCATGTTTACAGTTAGTGTGTGTGTGTGTGTGTGTGTGTGTGTGTGTGTGTGTCTAATCTACATATATGTGTACATGAAATCCCCACAAAGGTCTCATCAAGGCTTTTTGGCAAAGGTCATGTTTAGGAAAAAACATACTTTTAGGTTTAAGCATTTAGGTTACATTGTTGAGGTTATGGTTAGGCCTGGGGAACATAGATATCTTTGGTCAGAGTGTTAGGTCTCAGGTCCCGACAAAGATAAAAAGACAAATGTGTTTGTGTGTCCATGCACGTGTGGCAGCCATGCCATCAAAAGGCAAGGTTGGGTGTGTCAGGTGATAGCAGTTTTTCTCGCATCCTCATCCCTCGTTCCTCAGTGCCGTTTACAGCATCTGTTTGTTCCGAGATGTCTTATTTATTGTTGATGATTATTCCTGGGAGATCTGCAGAGCGGAGAGGAGGAGCTGAAAGACAGCATCCTCTTTATCCCACATCTTTTATCGACGCACTCCTTTTCCCTCACACTTTCTGACCTACTGACACACTAACTAACACATCGAAGGGGTAGATACACTGGGAATGAAGGGAATGAAGCACCACAAAGACTAACACACAACCTATCGGCGCTTATAATGTACAACGAATGCATCCGCCGTGTATTTCTCTCCCCTCTATCGATTCGTTTATCTGTTAGGTGCTGAGGCATTCATAGCTTTTTGTTTCATGCAGCAGCTAGCTATCAAAGTAATTTATCTCTGCACCATATCTGATGTGGGTAGTGTTCAGGGGGCAGAGCTGGAACAGATGGAAAAGACACATTCATCTGTTTTTACTGGTGCCCATAGCTGGCTTTTATTTATCGTGGCATGTCCCTCCACCGACGATTAATGGAATGTCACAGATCTGTACTCTCAATATATAATTGATGCCTGGGGGAGGGGGGGGGGGGGTAGTGGGCTGTATTCTCCCTCTAAATGGAGGGAAAATGCTTGAGCTCAGAGAGGGGAGGAGAACAAAGCGGAGGAGGGGAGAGGGATCAGGAAAAACAGAGGCAGTTTCGATTAAGAATTTGGATTTGGAGGAGGGCGGGGTTTGAAAGTGGGGCACACATCAATTGGGTTTATAATGCAAACAGACGGGAACTGTCTCTAGGATTTCATCCCCTGTTTTCTTTTCTTATTCTCTCATCTCTCTCCTGGTTTCACTGTACCCCTCGTTGTCTCTCTCTTCGTCTCTCTTTCTATCTGTCTCTCTCTTCATCCATCTCGGCTGTTGTGTCTTCTCTCCCTTATTCCTCCTGCTATTGCTGTGGCAGAGAATGAGTGAGAGAAAGGATTCTCTGAAAGTGCTGGCGGTTTCCCAGTCTCATATCCAGATCACACAGCTCCTCACCAGTTGGGGTCTCAATCTGTTCCTCGCCTGGCTAGCTACTGTTGCTCCTGGGTGGAGCTTGGCTGAAAGGGGAGGAGGGTGGGGGTTGGGGGGTGGGACTCAGCATTCAGCTGAACGTCGTCTTCTCTGGCAGCAGTCGTAGCACGGTCCGCTACGTCAGAGAGATGCTGCTCACACTGGCATACAAACATTCTCATTCCTGCACAAAGACACCTGGATCTTTTCCTTATCTAATCCACACTGGAGGATTATAGAACACGCCCCCACACGCATAAAGAGAGCTAAAGATCTATTTGGATTGTTTGCGTGAGAATTCTTGTTCTTGACCCACACTCCTTTTGGGTTGGAGCGCATCAGTGATGTTTTGATGAGCAAGTGCCACAGGTAATCTGTAACCTAGTGGAGAGCACAGCTTCAAGACATGAAGAAAATCTGGTCCAAGAAGAGGTTTCAGGTGAGTCTTTACCTTTTCAAAAAACAACTTGCCGTGTTAGGGTTAGTGCATGCTTTTTTCAAAGCCTTTTTTTCACAGAGTACTAGATAGCTCTTTGGGCTTTGTGATTATTACAACAAAGCAGAGATGGATTCATATTTTGTTACCCCGCCCTTCTACCGTTTCTCCCTGTAAACAAAGAGGTTTGTCCTTTTAGATTAATAAATAGGTACAGTCGTGTGTAGCACAGTGTCCGGAATAATCCATGGTCTCCTTGGAGCCCAAATGCTTCATGGCAAAGAGGGTAAGATTTTCAGTTTAACGTGTCTAGGTTACAATTAAGTAATGTCACCCGGGGGGACAATATGGAAAGATTGGTTAGGAAGATGGGTGAAAAATTGTCTTTGGGAACTAATTTCACACTCAAATGTTTAATTTATGAAAACAAAAAAAAATAAAAATGTTGGTGTGCAATGAGCTCATAACAGTTCCTTATTAAAATGATACGTTTGTCCAGGTTCCTCAAAATGTTAATATTTGCTTTAAAACATCGTCCACGAGGGGCAATGGTGAGGACTATAACAGTGAAGTAGGCTTGCTAAGGATATCAGATGGGGTTTGTGGGGACCTACTACAGTGAAGTAGGTTCATGGTTTACGAGGACATTGTGGGTGGGGACATCAGATGGTATTTCATCTGGACCTACTACAGTGATGTAGGCGTGTGGTTTACAATGGTGTTGTGGTTAGGGACAATGGAGTGGTTTTGTGGTGACCTACTACATTGAAGTGGGTTCATGGTTTACTAGAACATTGTGGGGGGGGGCTGTGGATGGGGTTTGTGGGGGACCTACTGCATTGAAGTAGGCTTGGGATTTACTTGGGCATTGATTATGTTTTACTGTCGTATGGACATTTGACCTTTTGAAAATGGCAAAGCAACAATCCTCACTCACACTGGTAATGTCTTGGATAAGTACGGGCTTATACTCAGGAGTTGAATTGGGCCGAACAGACCGAAACAGTGTCGGAGGGAAGACCCCATAAAATAAATGTAATGAATTCTACCCGCCATCTTTTGCTTAGTTTTACTTGCTGCCAGAATGGTATGAAATGTGTGCGCCAATGCATGCAAGAGTCAGAGCATACATACATAAACTCACAAATTTCAAATCTACTCAGTTCATTTTCACCATGCTAGCTAGGCAACTTTATTGTCCCCCTAACCACACTTTTTATAATACATGCGATAATCTTATGTAAAATGTACCCCTCATAATGTCCAAGTTTGTTCATCAATTTATGTTTATATGGTGCTGGCTAGCTACGGTAGTTGGTTTGCATGGCGTAGCAACAGCTTGTGGCTTGCCAATTAGGTCCATTGCTGTAGCCTATGTCAGCTAGTGAATTATAATAATAAATATAATAACCCTTAATATTTAACATGTAAACACTGTAATACCACACTAGCTAATTCAGGGCAGGAAATTGGTCAATCCAACTTACTGTATCTGACAGAAATGGACAGAAGAGGAGTGAAGCGGTATTTGCAGACTGATTATTTTCAAGGGTTTTGTTGTGATTTTGGATTATTACTATGCAGAGTTTTAGCCAATTAAATACATTAATAAAAACAAAGAACATCAAAAAAAGGTTTAAGGGATATTTCAATTATACAGCACAGGCCTGTACTGCAATTTAATTTAAATTTTTTACTGTTGTTCTGTTTAATATCTAATATCAACTTTGCATTTGCTCTTTGATTGAACAGCTACTGATAATAATGTAATGGGTATATGTGTATGATGTTCTGGCCCTGTTCAGGGTGCTTAAGTGAACAGGATTACAGTTCTTAGTGTTAACTAACCACGTGCCTTAGTTGTTTGTTAAACAAATTAAAGAAATCAGCAATATAGACAATGATTAATTTATGGCAAGCTGGCGACCCTCCACCCCCGTTTAAGGTCAAGAGTTCCCTCACCTTCCAAATTCCAATTTAACCCCTGCTTATACCCAAAACATCTGTGCGACAAAAAAAACATGATTATGTAAGTATTTCACTGGAGACCTCTCCTATCTCTTCCTTTTAATTTTATGCATGAGGATTTTTTTGCCCAATTCACTGAGTATATACATAACCAAATAGTGGTGAGTTCAGCACTTATACATTTATTCATTTCTATTTACTGGGTTTAAACGTGCAACCCTCAGAATCGGAGTAAGGAGTTATATGCCTTTCCCAAACTTTAGACATAATTCAGTGGAATTTATACCAAGTTTAGATGTAATACTGTACATTGGAATACCTTAAGTTAAAAGTAGACAGTGTTGCAGTTTGACAGAGAGAGTCACAGTTTCGAGTTGGATTTCTGTTTTTGTCTCACAGAGCTGTGATGACAAATCCAATCACACCACAGACATTTTACCAGCACCCTGTAAAAAATCTCAAGTGAATGGAAATGTTTATTTCTGCAGTGTGTTTGTGAAATCTTGTCAATGTATGTGCTATGATGTTTGAATGTTTTACTGATATTCAGTTTGACATTTTTATTGATCTACTGTGTAACTGGGCCACAGACTGAAGTAGACAACAGTAATGAACTGTCAAGCCAGACTGCATACTGGCAGTGCTAAGCGTGTTTCCGTGCCATCTGGGTTGGATGGGTACGTCGCATCTCATTGCGTTTGGGCGATTCCTCATGTTAGGTTGGACTCCAGTACAGTCAATTGTCGTCATTGGGTAGGGAATGCGATGTTAGTCAGAGAGAAACAGTTGTGTAAAATAGGGAAGATTTTTTTTATTATATAAACATCAAATAACAAAGTAGAGCCTGTTTTGCTTCAAAACCATTACAAACATGCCAGAAAGTGTTCACTGCATAAAAATGCAGTCTGCGCCTGTTTGGGTCTGCTATGTGCTGATACGATTGTCTGGTAGCCCCTATAATCAGGATCAAAATGAGGACAATAGAGACTTCTCGTGGCTTTGCTTATTTGGTCACGCTGTGGCCACCAGGCAACACTTCATCAACGGGCTCCGGCTAATAGCTGTAGGCATAGTACTTGGGGAGCAGAGACCTATCAGCTGAATAATTACGTAGCTCTAAATACAGGGGTTTCTGTGGCGCTGCACACTGGTGAGTCATTCTGTGAAACTCTCCAAGGTCCTGATCGGTGGTTGTTCAGGAAAATGCTTAAGGTTATAGGAAGTCAAGGAAATAATGACCTGTCAAGTTCTCAGCATGTAAGGTCTTTATATTAATTGTGAGGATGTAGTATGCGAGGCAGTGCAGGGTTTAAGATATGATGTTCTTCACCTGGTTCGAGCATTTTCCTTTGGATGCTGTCAATGATAGGGCTCTTTTATTTCAGTCATTCATTTAGTTTAATGACTTGTTGTTATTGCTGGTCTAAATCACGCACCTCTGTATCTCTCTCTTCATTTCAGAGAACGGGACACTCTACCAAGACGTTTGGAAGATTCACCCATGGTGTGTTTGCTGTATGAGTTACTACACAGTTATTACATTGCAATATTAGTTATTACGCAAAATAACTGGTCGGGCTTTGCGTATTTAGCTTGTTATTGCATCTGATAACAACATAATCCTTGTGGGTTAAACAGGTCCTTGTTAATAAATGGATTTACTATGAAGTATTCATGCATGTTTAATGTTTTAATTGCTCCTAGTAAAAAAGCAGTTGGCTTTTTTTACAGTTTAGCTGTCAGAATGACTTTTCTCCAACCCCACAAGCAATTTTCTTGTAATCACGTTGTTGCATCTCTGCATAACATTACAGAATGAATCATTTCGGAGGGTCTTAGTTTTATAGCATTGCATCTGGAATCCCAGCCAAATGCAAATGCTCCCAGCTCCTGCTCTTTCCCAAATCATATTTGCAGCCAACAGTTAATCTAATCCACTGTATATGTTGCAGCTAGCCATTGCGAACCACAGCCTCCCCCCTCGCTGAGTGGATATCCCTGGACCAGTGCGTGAAGGGCTATTCAGTCCCATCCCACTTGGTACAAATGGGTGAATCCAAACACACAAGGAAATGGACTGTTATAACTGTACGATAATTGTTATTGTCTTATTCACGTTTACTCTTGTCCAGTCAGTTTGAGGAAACTGTTTTTCAAAGCCACATTACAGTACGTTGTCCGTACCTAAAAGCTAATAACTCTATAACAAGCATACATTTGAATAAATTGCCATAACCCATTGGCTTGCCTCGTCCTCAGCACACTCCAGCATTAGGCTTAACCAGCAGACGTGTCCGGGGTTGGCAGTTGGGCTGGTATTTTAGACTCTAATAATGGCTATAGAACCGCATGGCCATGTGGGTGAGAGAGATGATGGTTTCTATAGTAACGGTGCTCTCCCGTCTGCCCTCTCTTGCTGCCACTATGGAAGCGAAGTTTTCCGCTCCTGCCGAAAGCAAAGCTACGGTAAACTGCTCTTGTCTCCTTTTCTGTCTCTTCCGGCCATATCCATTCTCTCTGTCTTTGTCTTTGTATCACTTTTTTCCATATTCCAATATGTTTCATTTGTGTAAATATCTCATGGATGTAGGTATACAAATAAAAGTCTGCCTCTGATTGGCGTAGTGGTAAACTCACTACAAGTCACTGCCTCGCATTTAACTGTGTCATTGTAGGACCAAGGTTTGTATGTTGCTCACCGATTAGCCCAGTGGTCCTGTGAAGGGCGCTGCAGTCGGCCAGAACTGCCTGGGTTTGAGGGGTTAGTAAACTTATTACGGTTGCCTTTTCATGCTCTAGCGACTCCTTCTGGTGGCCTGGGTGCTTGTGAGCTCAATTTAAGTAGTTTCAAGGACTGAGCAAAGCAGCATGATAACAATCAGAATGACACTGGAAGTCCACAGCGAGTTTTTGCAATGAAGAGGCACCTTAATAACAAATTGGATAGTGCCAAATTGGGGTAAAAAAGCAAATTCCTATTCATGAGCTTCACTGACAAAATTATACATTTTCCATGTTAATGTGCCAGACACCTTTGTGTTGATTAAGTTACATCTTCGCCACAAACTAAGAGACTGTGGTGAAAGAGGTCCTGCTCTGTTTGCCTGGAGTCATTTCCTCTTGTCTTTCTTTGTTTGCCATTTCCCATCTCTCTGTTTTATCTTTCTGTCTCTTATGGATATTGCCCTATTCTCAACATGTCCACAGGGTTTTATAGTTTAATGTTGCATTTCGTATAGTATTTCACCCTTGGCTAATGTCTCTTTTAATTCTCTTACTTGTTTTCTGGTTACTTTCTTTATATCTGCACTCCCACTCATAGAAATGTCAAGTTCTTTTATTACATCCCTATTGATCTTTTTAAAGGTTGCTGAATCGACTTCTCTTTTCAGACGATTTGCATCGGACCTCAAAATCAAAGGCCATGATGAAAGTTATTACACAGCTCTTAATATCTATTATACCAATTAAGCGGGCTGAAGGGGAACTGTTGCAGTGACACACAGTACAATAGCACTCAATGGTGTTCTCTTCTTTAAGGGTCAATGGGTTTTAAATGGGTTTGGAAGAAAAAGGATGCTTGTATGGTTTCAGAATATTTGGTACTGCTAACAAGCTAGAGCTAGCTAAAACAAACAGGTGGTCAGGCAAGAAAGTTATTTCTGTAAAGGTATTTTGACCTGACTTGTGTTGAGACTACATATCCAGTAACTTTATAGCGGTTCAGTGACTCCCTCTTTAAAGAACACCTGCCCAGACTCAACTCTATTATCCAGCATCCTTTCTGTCGCTAAATGAAAGTGTAATTTGTCACTGTAAACAGACTCCATTGTTGTTTAAAACATCTCTTTTTCCTCATCTTCCTCCTGTCAGACTCTGAAACAACCGAGGATGAAGCCACAGAGCCCCAGTTACCTATGGAAACAAAGGAGGGATCCGGGCGACACCAGGACAAAGCTGGCTGTAGACTGCCTGCAGGTAATTCACTTAATTTATAAGCTAGAGCAGGATCTGGGATTTAAAGGCTGTTAAATTAGCTTTTTTCTGATTAAGTAATCATTATTACTACTCTTCCTCTCAGTTAATATTTCTGTTTCCTTGGTTTCAGTGGAATTATTAGCATGGTGGATTTAGCCTAGTTTTAACCGATATCTGTTTTACAACAAGTAAGCGGTTGGTGGTTTTGGGTTTAGACCTGATGGTGCAATGTCAGATGTGACGTGCTGATCTACAAGACATCAGCTGACCTGTCTTGAAATAACACGTTCTCTCTCCGTGTGCCACAGTTCATCTTCACAGCTTGAACCCCACATACTGCAACCCATTTAAAGCAGCAGCTCAAGGCATATGGACGTTTAGATAAAACAGGGTTGGACGGGGGAATTAGGATGATTTTAATGGGGGCGCTTGACAGATGTTTCACCACGGGGGTCACCCACCTGTCTGTCTGAATGGAGCGTATAAAAATGGTTACTTTCCTGACGCCGCACAAATCAATTTTGCATTCTGTTCTGGTCGCTCGGTTGTAAAGAAACTGTTTGCACTTTCTATGGCTTTGAGTTGGCAGACCGAAAGTGCCGTCGTTCCCAAGGGAGAAGAGAGAGAGAAAGAGAGAGAGAGCGAAAGAGAGAGAAAATAATGGGCTATCAAATAAGAGTGGAAAAAAGGTTAGAAAAGTGAATAGAGAGAATAGGTCTATGAAATGAGAGTGGAGGAGCCATTCAGCATTCGATTTCTTTACGCTCAAAGGGACCAATGCAAGCAAACAGCTTTCAGTCATTTCTCAACCTGCAGTCAAAGAAGGAATATGTTACAGAAATAATAACCAGAAAACTAATAATTTCCTCTGAAAACCTTCCTCGGGCATAAAAAAGACCTCATTTCTAATAATGCATCAAAAGGATGTACATAATATTTCTCCACGCTAAATTGTGTTTCTTCACAAAACAAAGAATGCTACTTTTGACAGGTTCCAATTCACCCTTTTTTGTTAGCTAATAACGCATGTTTGTATGAAGTGTTTGATTAGTGATGTGTGTGAGAGTAATGTCCTTCATTATCATTAGCTTCAAGATTAGTCATGGAAATTAGAAAACCCATTTTCCAATTTTCTCGTTCCACACCTGCCTTTTAAGAGCGCTGAGAGGATAAAAAAAGACAACCCCCCATCGTTTTCACCCAGCAGAGCCCAGGGAAACTCTGCCAGAGCGAAACTACCTCACTGCCAGAGAAGCTTTTAAGGATCTGCATGGCAAGATTTTGGAAGACTGTGTGCCTTTCTCAGAACCTCCCTTCTTTGTCCACCACAAATTACTCATATTGGGGTTTTCTTAAGATATAAAATGTGTTTTCTCTCATCTCAACCTATTAAATTGGTATAGTCGTTAAAGTAAGCTGCTGACTTCCAGTTCTTTCAGCTGCCCAAGCATTTCTGTCTCTCTCCCCACTCGATAAAATGCCACTCACTGCCTGATTTGTCGAGCTCGTGGGATGTTTCAGTGCTTGGGGTGGAACACATTTTCTTTTTCCGTTTTCTGACATTCTATCTAATGAATAATCGTCTCTATAGGGTTTGTGCTAAAAGGGGACCATGGGGATTATCTGGATAGCCACTGAGTATGACTTCCCTTGTCTTATCGCCTGTCTGCTTGCATTTTACTTGCTTACTGTCTCACTATCTGCCTCCCCTGATCCACGCCTTTCTTTCTGTTTCTTTTCTCTCTCTCTACTCTGCTTGTCACACACTTCCTCTTTCTACTCTTATGTCTTCCTCATACGCTTCCCCAACAGCCTTTCTTTATTCTCTATTCTATATCTCTAACCCACATTCTTCTCTAGAAGAACTTAAAGTCGGATACCTGTCCTTTCTCCCTGCAGGTGAAGGTAGGATGATAGACTCCAGCCCTGACCGGAGGGCCACTCTTCCTGTGGTGGAGAGGGAGCTTATGGCTTTGGGCTCGCGGCCTCCAGGGGCCCAAGACCCAGTGCACCCCAGCAGGCAAGCGCTCAGCGGGGGTCCCGATGGGGGACCAGGGGCCCTAGTCAGACACCTGGGTGTGGAGCCCCTGATCCGTGCGTCACACGCTAACCTGTCTTGCGCTAACCAACCTGTGCTGGGGTCGGAGGAAAGCGTGTCGGTTGGAAGTGACTACTATGGCAGCATGTTCAGCCTCTACAGGGGAAGAACGTTCTCCATGCCTTTATAGGGACAACTTTCTTTTCACTGATCCCAATGACAAAAAAGTGGCCTCTAAAACAAATCCCCCAACTTTATAAGACGTGACAGACACTAAACATATTACACATCACAATCATGATTCTCCGGTAGTTCCATTTCTACCCCATAAATAGTTCATATTTTCTATCCAATTGGAAATATATATTTTTTGTCCCTTTCTTATTCTTGCCTTTTAGCTTTTTTTTTAAATCATCATTGCTTCCTGTATAATATTATTATTTTGTTTTGTATCATTCTTTCCTTTGACTCCATGCCATGAATTATTCACTTGTGCTCAGTTCTGTGTTGAGTTTGGTTAGATTTGACTATTATATCAAAAGATGACTACTGAAACCTTTTCATTTTCTGACCAAATTATAACTTCTCTTTTGCATAACCTTCAAATAATCCTGGATATCTTCGTAGTGTTGCTGTCACGTGCATGACGTCACAGGCATGACTGGTGCATTGATCCAAGCTAATGTTCGTCTGCATGTATTTGCGAACTAGGCTCATTCCAACTAAAACATGGACTATGTGTTCAGCGAACATAGATTCTGAGAAGTGTGTGTGTGTGTTTCAAAGCATGTGTGATTGCTTTCATATTTGATGAACAAGGGGTCTTTTTTGGTTATGATTTAAGAGGCAGTATTTGACTAATTCATTTAGGACTCCTGTATGAATGATTTCCTAGTTTATCAATGCAACATGAAAACATTGTGTTTTGGTGAACACAAATATGCAATATCATCTACATCATATTGTGATTCATGTCCATATTCTGAATGTTAAATGTTAATGTTTCTACAGTCACTTTATTTTTAGAAATTCCATTATTCTGTTTATTTGTGAAAGGTTTCTCCCTCCTGATGAAAAATTAATAATTAATATCCAAATGATTTAGACCAGGATCAGTATTATTGTTTGGTTTAGCAGCTGACAACACATTCACAAACATTGACTGAAAGACAAACACACATACACACAAAGAGAGAGACACGCACAAACACGAGCACATCATAAAATGAAAATCCTGTAAAATAAACATCTTCTAACGTGCGTACAATTATCAAATGGCTTTTCCTCCTTTTCCAAAAATCTGGCCCTCTCCCTGCCCCTTTCTTCCTCCTTTAACGCTCCATTTCCCTAAAACAAACCTTTTCCAGGGTGCCATCTTCTCTCTCCCAAACCAAAACGGGCCCGCCCTCCAGCCTTGATTTACCCCAGCCCATTCAGACTGTATCCCAACCAACAACATCCCTCAGCTCATATAAGAACCATGTCACTTCAAACAGTACCCTGGACCCAGCCCTAGAAGGCACTGTGACAAAACACAAAATCCCAGGGACATCTTCAGGAGCCGCCTCCCATAATTCAGGCAGTGACAGCGGTGGTGGCAGGACAACTCAACCAGCCCGCACAGCTCCAAAGATCTTCGACAAGGTCAAGGAGTTTGAACAAAAGGTGAGCGAGGTGAGTGCGGGGGTCAGGTCTGGGCGCTCCTTGGGCCAGTCGGCGTCCTGTGATCGGGAGAGTCTCTCCAAAGAGGCGGTAAGCCAGCCAGATTCTGCGGCCTCGAGGCGTTCTGCATTCGGACTGAAGAGGGCCTCGTCTCTGGAGGACACACCGGTCTACAAGCAGAGGGTCCAGAGCTTCCAGAACAAGTTCACAGAGGAGCTGGCCAGGATCAAGAAGATAGTGGGCCGGCCCAATCTGAAGAAGGCCTACTCCACTGAGCAACTGCCCCAGTCCGAGAGCCGGAACATAGGCAAGCTGGAGCCCATTCCCCCTCAGGTGATAAAGAAACTGGAAGAAAGAGAGAGGGTCCTGGGAGAGGGAGCTGAAGGAGGGAGGAGGGTTTCATTTCCAAAATCCTTCCGGTCCCAAGAACCGGGTCTGCTGGATGAAAAGACGTCTCCCCGACGGGAGCAGCGTGAGTCAGCGTCAGAGTCTAGGAGGGCATCTACGGATAGAGTGGGGGAAGTCTCTGTTTCCATGGAGACAGCACCGGTTAACCCGTTACCAGGACAACAATCACCCTCACCAAGAGTCACGCAGAAAAGCCCGACCAGGTAGGCTGAGATGATCCAGTAGCTGTGTGTTTTTGTGTGTGTGTGATGTAAGTGTGATGTGACAGTGACTGTGATGTGTGTGTGTGTGTGTGTGTTTGATGTGAGTGTGATGTGTGCGTGATATGTGTGTGATATGTGTGATGTGAGTGCCACACTTTATACAGCAGTCCTATAGCAGGGTAGCAGTATCCGCACATACACATTACAGATAGCCATTAAAGCATTCATTTCAAATGCATTTCCTGTGCCAACAATGCATAATCCATCTGACCCAGGGAAGTCCTTCAGAACCCTCCCGCCATGACGAGGCCTTCGCACCCAGCCGAAGAACAACCCTCTCTGACCCATACGAAGAGAGACTCGACCACCCAAATCAAGCGGTCTTCGCCCAATAAAGAACTAGAACAACCTCTACATCACCGAAGGCCTCCGAGCCCCAGGTCTTCAAGCCCCACGGCGCAGAGAGGACCATCACCAACCCCTGCCAGAGAGACGTCTTCTCCACTGTCCAACTTCCCTCCCAAGCCTCAGCGGCTTTCCCCAACACCATCTCCCACCTCCACCACGTCTATAAGCCCTCTGACAAAGAGACGGAAGGCTGAGCTGAAGATGACCATTCCTACCATCCTGGTTGAGGATGAACCTATGGATATGGAAGAGGAGGACGCTGGAGTAAGGAGAGAGAGAGGAACAATAAGCAGAGCAGGGAAGGAGGGCAAGACCTCAAAGACTCAGAAGGTGGGAAAGCATTTGCGGAGGTCAAGGGACATTGGACCGATGTCTCCTGAGGCAGGTAGGACCCTGAACTGCAGGTAGCCTGGTTTCCTCTATTATTGCATATTTGTCACACTGAATGGTTTCTTCATATAAAATGACATATAAGACAAAGAGAACCGGAGTCAGTGCAAAGTTAAGTGTTGAAATTTAAAAGAATGTATCCAACACCAACTGCGGGAAATAGTGATTCCTCCTTAGTAACTCAATCAATCCATTAACTTAATCCAGTTGATCACTGAATTCAATTAGAGCAGACGCCCAGGTGTGATTACTGCTAGGCCTGTTCGATCTAAACATGACTTCTATAGAACCTCAACATTCATGCGAGGCAGGCTACAATGTCTCAATAAGCAGCACACCATGCCATGATCGAAATACATTTTGGAAATGAGGAGAAAAAGCTTGTTAAGATATATGTCTGGAAAGGTCACAAAGCGATTTTTTAGGCTCTGGGACTCCAGCGAACCAAAGTGAGAGCAAACAGTGCTGAAAATTCCCTGGAGTGGCTGGCCTACCAAAATTCCTTCAATGGCATAGCGATGACTCATCCTTGAGTCATAAAACACCCAGGGAAACATCTAAGGAACTGCAGGCCTCTAGGCTGAGCTAAGGTAAGGTTCATGATTCGACAATAAAGAAGAGACTGGCCAAACATTTTATTTGTGGGAGACTTACAAGGTGCAAACCCCTGCAAAGAGAAACATTAGTATTTGTTTCACATTTTCAAAGATTCACTTTTCCAACCCCTAAGCTGTTTGGTATAATGTCCTGTGGACAGACGAGTAAAGACTCATGGAAGACTCATGTCTTACAAAAAGACAGAACTTTTTGGAAGACAGGAGTCCCGTTATGTCTGGCATATAGCAAACAGAATTTTAGAAAATAATCATCATCCTAACAGTCAAACATGGTGGTGGTAGTAAAATGGTGTGGGGATGCTTTGCTGCCTCAGGGCCCATAAGACTTCATTGAGGAAACCCACAAGACATAATTGAGGGAACCATGAATTCAGCTCTCTACCAGGAATCTCTGAAGGAAAATGACCTGAAGCTGAAGTGTAAAGAATGACCCTAAACAAAAGTGTAAGTCCACCTCAGGCTCTAAATTAGCTAAATTCATGTTTTGGAGTGGCTTTGTTAAAATCCTGACATGAACCCCATTGAGATACTGTGGCAGAACATTGAGCGAGCCTCTGATGTCACTAAATCAATTCTGCAAAGAGTAGGCCAAAATTCCTCCACAGTGATGTGAAAGACTGATTATTATATGAAGTATTTGCAGTTTTTTGTCTACAGTTTAATATCTGCAAGAAGATATTCAGCTCATGGGGGCAATCACTTTTTCACACAAGGGCAGATGGTTTTGGATCACTGTACCTTAAATAAATGCAATTATGATTTCAACATAGAATTTTGCTCAAGTTCTCATCAAATATTACATTTTGTATGAAGATCTGCCATCATCCAAGAGTGATCAGTATGCAAAAATAGATATTCAAAATACATTTTCACGGCACAGTATGCTGCCATCCTAAAGTGGTTCATATCTACAGTGTGGATGTTTACGTAATGCAGTACATTTCTTTCTGTTGTAGATGAATCAGATGACTCGTACACTTCAGCAGATGAGGGGCCAGCTGAGAAACCAGAGTTTGAGAGACCCTTAAGAGACACTACTGCCACTGCTGGCTCAGAAGTCCTGCTGAAATGTGTCATAACTGGCAGCCCCCTCCCGACAGGTAGGCCATCTCCTGGTTGTTGTCAGCTTTCACCTTTCAGAACCATATAATGTGTTAGGACCTTGAGGACAAAAATCTGTCAAAATTACATTGGATCAGCACTCGGGGCCACACATCATTGTGCCCCCAGACACAGGGGAAAGAGGATGTGATTAAGCTGTCTGAGTGTGCTTTGAGATCTATTTCTGTGGGCAGTGACTTGGAAGAAGGGTAACGTCCTGATAAGGAGCAGCCCGTCCCATGTGGTCAAGGCTGAGGGGGAGCTGCACTCGCTATGGATAGCACGGATGGCTTCTGGAGACGCCGGGACGTACTGCGTCATTGCTGTCAACTCGGTCGGGAAAGCGTCGTGCAACGCCACACTCTACATTAAGTCAGGTGGGGTCCAGCACACACGCAACCAGGCGTGCTGACAGAAGGTCATGCACTGTAGTCCACACTGAATCAATTGATCAGGACAAAAGGATGAAAATGTTTCAATGAATGCAGCCGTCAATTGAGCACTAGGTCCAACCGTCCTTTGACTTCAATTTTTACCCGAACCCCAGCCACATCTGAACATGCCCGTGAAGCGATTAGAGTTAACTATTTTGCTCAGTGGCAGAATGGCTTATTTTTTTACCATTATGAATCAAGAGGCACAAACAACAATTTTTGTCTCAGTTGTCGGCACGCACACATTCACTCATTTATTTGCACTCATGTTCGCGCACAAGCGCACTCCGCCACTCCCTATTGTAATCCCCTGCAAGCCCTGCTCTGACATTTTGCCTTAATGACTACAAAGGAGCTGATGCGAGCCCAAGCTTCCCTCAATGATAGTTACCATGGCAACTCATACATCGTTAAAGACATTTGGGTCCCCCAGTGGATTTCGACATTAAGACTTGTCTGCCAGGTCCCGGGGTTTTCAATCATCCGAGGCGGAGGTTCAGAACTAGGGATTAGACTGTCACCATTCCTTTTGGATAGAAACTTTGGGATGTTATTATTATCTCAGCTGCATGTTGGTTCAGTTGTTAATACAGTCAATAGATAATAATGCCTAGAGATTGCACTCTGGTTATTTTGAAAATAGTTATAAGTGATTAACATTGTTTTTTGGACCATTAATGATGGTTCAAACAAATTGTAATGAACCAGCACTGGCCCTAACCATGAATAAAGCACCCTCACCTCCCCCAGCTAGCAAATGTAGCCAAACAGTTGTACTCATATTAATTCATAACACTATCAAAGCAATATCCAGTTGAATAATGACCGCAATAACGTGCTAATTACTACAAACTGAAGTACCCATATCTCTGTCACAATCCGATACAGTTTGGCTCATGAATTTCTCTGGCACACCTCAAACAACACTTTCCAGTTCATCTGCATAAGCCAAACTATTTGATATATCCCATGAATGCATCACAGACTTTTCCTCCCGTCCTGTGTACACAGTGTTATCCTGTCAAGTGCAAGCTGCTGTTGTAGCTTTTTGGCGCTAGCTCAGCACTAGGCCTGGTTGGCCATATTAGGCCATGGGAGGCTAACACAAGGTATTTATAGCAGCAACTCGTTCTTACTGGTAATTGCAGTCAGTTTAATGTCCCAGTATGAGATTAATGTTGTGAATGAATCATAGTCCTCTTTTTTATCATGGTATTTTCACACTGCAAAGTTAAAGTCAGGAGGAGTTGTCGAACTCACGTAGAACAGGATTATGAGTCATGTTTTTATGGTTCTGTGTGTGGTGCTTGAGGATTTTGGCTCAGGTTTTGGTGTCAGTGTTGTAAAAAGACATGGTTTCTTTCGATGTTATATTAGTGGAGATTTGTATATAAAAATGTCTGAATTACAGCCGCCTTCATCGAATGCTGAATTCCTGCAACCGAAACATATTCTCCTTATAGTGTTAGTAAAGAAATCACAGAAATGTTACAATAGTGCCATCTGACTTGATTTAATCATTTATTAAAAAGTTGTATCACAAGACTTTAGGCTCCACTGAATGTTGGTTGTTATAATATTGCCAGTGGACAGAGAGAAGGAGGGAATTGGGAGTTTGGATTGAAGTAGGGACACGAGGGAGAGATCGTGAGGATAAGTCTGATTTGGAAGATTATTAGCAGGCTGGGAAGTCTAGCCCCATGCAGTATTTGTGTAAACGTTGGCAGCTTTACGGGAATAAAGCTGGTGCTCGTTGCCACAGGATCGACTCAGACATGTAACAACTTACAGTAGGTGAGTTCTCTATCTCCAAACTTAGAATTTCTTAGTCATGCTTCAGAGAGATCTGATACATTTTAATATCAAAATGTATAACAATTCAGTTTTGCATCTGAGACCACTAGATATTAAGAATCTTGGTTGCCTGCCTCTTCTCTCTGCCTGTTTAGCATTTGTGTCCGTCATGTTGATCACTTCATCATGCTATGTGTGATGTACGTGTAAACATGACCAAATTATGTCAGTTTCCATACTGCACATTTATCGCAGTATAGTATAAACATATTCTATCTTTAGCCTGCTATTTGTTCTTGTTTGATTGTTGGCATACTGTCTGTTTCTCCTGCCAGTGAAACTGAATTCAGCACAGCTCATTGTTCTTCTAAAGAGGTGGCTGGTACAATACTCTGGTTCCTCTGTGGGGCTGAATTAACTGTGACTTGCGGAGCGGCTGCTGGTGGAGACAGAGTGTCTCCTGTGACACTCGACTGGACTCTCAGAATGATTGGGTCAGGGATTCAGGGATTAATCCATTATCTGTCCAGTGCTAGTCACTTCAAAGGGTCCCTGAGCACTGGGTGTGTGTGTGTGTGTGTGTGTGTGTGTGTGTGTGTGTCTCGCTCCTGCCAAACTGCTCATCTCTCCAAACACACACTGGGGCGATACGAGTAGAGAAGCACACAAGTTGGGCAGGAAGCAGCAGCGCGACCACTGTTGCTCTTGTAACTTGCCGTTGGTGGCCATCTTGGTGGGCTAATTTGGAATGTTCAAGTAATTAAGTTAATGCTTATTGCTAAATGTCTATGTGCTTTACGCCTCACAAACGCTATCCAATTACAATGCGTCCGTTTTAATATCGGCCGGCTGATCTACTCTGAATGTAATTCATGGTACAAAGCCTTGCTTACTGTGGCATATACAGGATGGCCTGATCTGTTGATATTGTTCTAATTCTACTGTGAAGAATCATTCACACATGGGGAACCATTTTCTATACGGATTTTGTTAAAGTCCCTATAAATGTACCATAAATATGAACATGTATTATAAGGTTTCCATTGGACACACTGTTTTTCCAGAGCCGACCCAGGCGCAGGTTAGAAAGCCCTGCAGCTTGCCCCTGGTGAAGGTGAGCAGTCCAGTCCAATCTGACGAGGAGTACCTGAGTCCCCTTGACGAGGTCATGGAGATTGGAGACCCATCTTCACAAGGGTCGGGGCCACTGTCCAGACATGCCTTCTTCAATGAACCTCCCTCGTTTCAGGTAAAGGTGGATTAAGGGGTCATCGCAATAGTCTGAGGTGGATTTCTCCCACCACCTTTGAGTTCTCAGTGTACCTCCTTTAAGGCAATCTGTTCTTTTGGATTGATAGGTGGCACTTACTGACAAAGGAGTGACAGAGGGACAGGAGGTTAACATGTCGGTTAAGGTCAGAGGTCACCCTCAACCAATGGTGTACTGGTAAGTTTATGAGACAGATTACATGTAGAATCTTCTATATCTAGGTTTACATATTTATTTGTCTACAGTGGCTCTTAAATGTATGTAACCCCATTGGACTTTCCCCGATTTTCTGGTGTTACAACATTAATTTCAAGAAGTGTCTGACAATTGCATTCATCTTCTGTTTCCATTTTTGAGGATGGCTTCTGTTCTTGACAGACTTCCAGACATGCCATACTCCCTTCTATTTCTTTATAATGGATTTTACTGTTTTCAAATGTCCTACCCTGATTTGTTCTTAAAAAAAAACTAATTCTGGATTTGCTTTCAATGTTTCTTTGTCTTCGTGATGTAGTTTGTGTCAAACAATTACAATAATTAATCACGATTAATTGCATAATCTTCTATTCATTGTGGTTAATTGTAGTTTTAGAATAAATTCAAATGTTGTCATTATTACACACTTTTCTGTTTAAAAAACTCTGCATTATGTTAAAGACATATTGTGTTTAATTCCTAACAAGTACAGTACTTGACAAGGAATTAAATATAGTTGTCACAGCCCTTAAGTTTAGTTTAATTTACATACAATGTCAGTCCATAACTTACCACCGCATCTGGCTGCCTCTAAATGTAACCCATGTAAATCTGAATAGAAGGTTGCTGGTTATGAGCCCAAAGTTTTACCTTTTCATATTGTTCTCTTGATTAACACACCAAGGACAATAACTGCTATATTAGGCTACTGTGTAAAAGAAATATCAGCCCCTCATATCTGGAGTGCTGCAGGGTGTGCAGGCATTTAACCCAGAGAATCACACCTAAACAAGGTATTGTCCTTTGATGTTTAGGCTGAAATGTGGTTAGAATTGGGTTCAAATGAGGACCGGTAAACATAATATTTCCTGAAAGATGGTTAGCGACCAAGAAACCAGAACAGAAAGAGGAGTTGGAGGCCCTGGTGGAGCTGTGCTAACATAACAGCAAAGGGATTAGCAAACACAACCTGCCATTGGAACACAGGACTGATGGTTGTTGATAATGGGTCTCTGTACACCTCTGTAGATATTCCTTTCAAAATCTGCTGTTTCCAGCTACAATAGTCATTTACAACATTAACAGTGTCTATAAAGCATTTCTGATTAATGTCATGTTATTTTAATGGACAAAACATTTATTTTCTTTAAAAAAACAGGACATTTTTGAGACCCCAAACTTTTGAACGGTAGTGGATATAAAAGTATGTGATGTCTTTGTCCTGTTTTTGCATGAGATCAGAATGATGTTTTTATTACCCAGGTTGAGAGACAAAGTAACATTGAAAACGTCAGGCAGATTCATTGTACGTGAGACAGAGGATGACACCAGTGAGATGATAATCACATCAGCAAAAATAACTGATGCAGGAATCTATACCTGCAAGATCATCAACCAGTACGGCACCAAGCAGAGCGAATGTAAACTAGAGGTCAAAGGTAAAGATTATTTCATATGTCCACTAGCATCAGTGACCGACCAATTGGGTTGGTTTTATCTGCACAGTAAAACAAGCTGGCAACCATGTGTTGGTTTCCTCTCTTCCCAGCTGCCCCAGCAGAGGAAGTCCTGGCCATCACCAGGGAGGTGCAAGATGTAGCGGTGAGGGCAGGAGAGTCAGCCATGTTCGAGTGTTACATGACCGGACCTCTTGATGTGGACGTAGACTGGCTGTCCAATGGGAAGCTGGTCCAGCCGGCACTGCTCAACTGCAAGATGACCTTTACTGGGAAGAGGTGGGTAGGCTTAGACATTATAAGAGAGATGGTCAGGCCAAAACAAAACGATAGATATGGGTAGGCCTAGATATTATGATAGAGGTGGGTAGGCCTAGATACAATGAGAGAGGTGGGTAGGCCTAGACAGTATGAGAGACGCAGGCCTAGATACTAGGAGGGAGGTGCCTAAATAATTATCTTCATTATGGGTTATTTGAAACTAATAACATTTCTACTGTTTCCACTTTGATCTGATTAGACTGAATGGGTTAGCTAGACCAAAATTGAGAAGGCAACTAAAATTTCTTAAACAAAATGTTGCCCATGAGCAAACTTTGAGGGGACATTTGCTTTTTCTTAATGAAGACAAGCGAGAATATAAGTGGAGCTGGAACAGTCGCAATCTGTTCGCTGATGAAGCATTTAATAAGGTCCTCAGCCTGAAGTCCAGGCAGCTGACGAAGGTGTTTTCTATTATAGGTGCCGGTTGCTGTTAAATTCAGTTCATGAAGACGACAGTGGGATGTACACCTGTAAGCTAAGTACTGCCAAAGGTAAATGATCCCTTTAGAAAGAACCTGCCAAATATTAGATTAAATATTTTGGATATGCCTGAAATAACATGCTGCTGTTGTAATAGCCACATTAATTGGCAGGTACAACAAATTATTATAATATAGTTTTAGCCAGTACCTGCTTATAAATCAGTCCTTTCATGATTCTGTAGAGATATTTAGACAAATCTGCAACATGCTTGATTTTGCCATGGCAATTATGACGTGGCAATAAAGATGTATCTTGTTAGGTTGCCAGGAATATTCGCTGATGTGAGAAAAAGGTTTTTTGCCATGTGGCTTGATTGGACCGTATAAGAAGTAAATGTATTTTTTTTATTATATTGCAATCTTTTTACAGTTTTATGTGGTAACTAGCTTGCAAAAGGTGTCATACTTTTTGTATTGCAAGCCCTTGAATGAAATTTGGAAACGGTTGATGTTGCAAAGTGTTGCATAATCCTGGAACAGATCTTATAAAAAATGTGGAATTCATTTTTTGTCTCCAAACTACATATGAATAATTTACAAATTCCCTTACAACACTTTTCATTGTTATTGCCACTAATGGCAATTTTCCATCCTGTCCAGAGGAGTTGACCTCTAGTGCCCATCTAATGGTCACTCCCTCCAAGGAGCCCCTGTTCACCCGTAAGCTTGACATCCTTGAGGTCATTGAAGGTCGCACCGCTCGCTTTGACTGCAAGGTCAGTGGGTCACCACCCCCCAGTGTCACCTGGAACCACTTTGGTAAGCCGTCCAATTATGTACAGTTTTCCCTGCAGAATTTATAGCAAATTGTTAATTCATGATAGCATCGCTTGTGTCACTCAGGATATATACTTTGGTAGATAGCAACATCAGTTAACAATATATCTACCTACCATACTGTGTATCCCCATCCAGAAAACCCAGTCGAGGAGTGTGAAAACATGCATCTTCTACAAGAAGGAGGTCGCCACTCATTGGTTATCACCCATGTCCGAAGTGACACGGAGGGGTTCTACACAGCCATCGCCAAGAACGTCCACGGAAGGGCAGAGTGCACTGCCGAGCTGTACATGCAGGAACCGAGGCCTTCCGTCTCTTCCAACATGTAAGGAACTGTCCCTAATGACTGATGCTTCCTCGTCTTATCTTGTCTCCTTCAGCTTTGATGAGCTGGTTGATATCTTCTTCTCTGCAGTTCGAAGCTGGAGAAGATGCCTTCAATTGCAGAGGAGCCGGAGGTCCTGGAGAGTGAGGTGGAGCAGGAGCAGAGGACCATGCCCGACTTCATCAAGCCCTTGGCTGACCTGGAGGTAATCGAGGGGAGGGAGGCGGTCTTGAGATGTAAGGTGGCAGGCCTGCCCTACCCCACCATCGCCTGGTACCACAACGGCAAGAAGATAGACAGCACGGAAGACAGGAAGATGACTCAGCGTAAGCAGATAATCTCCTTCTTTGACTCCACTATTCAACTCTCTGTCTCTTTCTGCTTTCCCCCTCTACCTGCGCCATCTCACCCTCTCTCCCTCCTCCAGACAGGGATGTCCACAGTCTGGTGATCCGCTCAGCTTGTCATGGACATGGGGGTGTCTACAAGAGTGTCATCTCCAACAAAGTGGGGAAGTCAGCCTGCTATGCACACCTCTATATCACAGGTATGAGGACATGTAATAAAAATATCCTAGCAGACATTTGATTATTTGTCATTCTGGGGAAAAATAAGTTCTAAACCAATAAAAATGATTTTGGTGTTAATATTTTGAACTTTTGACAGATATTGTTCCTAATCCACCTGACGGTCCTCCAGTGGTAGACTCCATAACAGGAAAGACCATTACTCTCAGCTGGAAGAAACCAAAGAGGCTGGACTCTTCCATAGGTACGCCTCAATGTAATTGTAGCCACAGTGACTCCGGTCAGGCTACTTTGCCGTGCTAAGCAAGTCCACTACTACTGTACAGTAATGTCTATGATGGGCCTTCCAGATGGCAGTTGTTTGATGTATGCCGTGCAGCAGCAATCTCTGGGTTCTATCCAGTGGAACATCATTGCCTCCAACCTGAGAGAAACCACCTACACTGTCACTGGCCTCTCCAAGGGAGTCCGTTATGCCTTCAGGGTCTTAACTGCCACTGCCAAGGTCCTTAGCAAACCCTCTCCATCCACTGACCTGGTGCAGCTTATAGATAGAGGTATTTGTATAAAAATATTTACAATTACCAAGTTCTCCGGGTTAAATGGCTTTTTGCAAAAGCAATGTCATAACACATTGTGGCAGGTTTTCAAAACCCTTATACTATCTCTCAAGCCGGAGATCAAGCCGGATATACATGACCTACTGTCAGGGGTGGGTAGAGTACTGAAAATCTGTACTCAAGTCAAAGTACTAGTAAAAGTTGAAGTACCACCTGAAAAAACTAAATTAAGAGTAAAAGAGTATTTGGTCACAAAAGTACTTAGTTACATATTTTGTTCAAGACATTAGCGCCATAGTAACAAGAAGGAAATATTATTTAAGTAAGTACAAATGCAAACTCAATTTTTAATGTTTTCCAGTGTCAGCCTAAAAAATAAATAATACAGTATTTCTATTATTTATCTGTGTTGCAAATAAGATTATTGTGAAGACATGATACATGTTACTGGTAAAATATATATATATATATATATATATATATATGTATATCTTGTGTAGTAATGCTCAGTATATCTTGTCAATCAGATATTTGTTGTTAGTAAGTCAGGTCTTGGGTGTAATGACTGACTGCATGGCAACTAAGCCACCTGGTTAGCAGCAATTGCTTTCAACTAAATGCCTGGGTATGTGGCTAACTAAAGTGCATTACTTAATAATAAAGTTTTTGTCAAGCCCGGTGAACCAATTACACAAATATACTAACAAGCTGTAGTGTTATTATTAGCTAGAAAATTACATTATCATTAGCATATATTACTGCTTTTCGATGTACTTTACTTGTACTTGTTCAATGACAAAATTGTGCATAAAAGAAAAAAAAGTTAAACATTTATTTATCTGACTAAGTAGCACGAGCCGGTTCACTAACCTTTCCTATATGTGCTTGCAGAGGTACAGGGTCACTGACAGGAATCCCAGGGCTCTGGACAAATTTGAACGTTTAGGACCTAAACCACGGGCCAAAATAATGTATAAATAGCAATAATGTTACTGTTCATAAAACCGGTCATAAATGTTTATTGTTAATATTTTTAGCTAGGTAGTACTAAACACCAAGACTGACTGACTAATAAATCAATATATTTAAGCCAACCAAATGGGCCCCCCGAGGCCTGGGCCAAGGACCAAAAAAACTATTTTGGACCAATGACTGTTGACAAAATTGTTACAAAAGAGTAGGTGAAATGTAACGAAGTAAAGTGTACGATTTATTAAAAAATAATACCCAGAAAGTACCTAGAAAAGTGGCCGTTGCTCTGAAACTATACTCTTTACTCATTTGCGTTACTACCCACCCCTGCTTACTATTATGCAAGAGCTATGGTTAGTCAGGAAATCCTAGGTTGATTTGACGTCTTTGACCATTGATATCAGGTCCCTACCTGAGGAAAGCTCCCGTCATCCTGGACAAACCTGATGTTGTGTACATGGTTGAGAACCAGTCTGTGAACATCACCCTCACGCTGAACCATGTCAATGCTCTGGTCACCTGGAAGAGGAGGGGGCTGGTGCTGATAAACAAAGCAGGGGTGTATGAGATGAGCATGCCGGACGATGACCAGCACAACCTGAAGATCCAGAGGGTGAAAACCACTGACAGTGGTCAGCTGGTCTGCACAGTCAAAAACCAGTTTGGCAGCGACCTCTGCACCATCCTATTGGCCATGGCAGGTGGGTTCAGGTCAAACTCCATCCCTAAATGTAGATCTAGAATCAGCTCAGGTGCAGACTATAACCACAAGGGGGTAAAATGTCTCTTTATCTCCTAACAGTGCCTCCTAAGTTTGAGTCCATCATGGAGGACTCAGAAATACATGTAGGAGAGATGTCTCGTTTTGCTGTGGTTGTGGAGGGGAAACCTGACCCTGACATTCTTTGGTACAAGGTAAGATACGAGTAAATAGATTGATATCACATTGTTAACCAAATGACAAATACAGTAGTTATTTATATTGTTGGATTATACAATCCTTCATGGTTCCAGGATGTGTATATTTTTCACTTGTCAGTTTTTATGCAGAATGCACTATATTGTGTACCTGCTCTCAAATTATACACTGTGTTGACACCTATCAACCTAATTTAAATTCCAGTGAAACAATGCATTCTTAATAATTGGACAGTGACACACGTTTTGTTATTTTGGCTGTTTTCCAAAATATATTCAGGTTACAGTTAAATAATGAATATAGGCTTAAAGTGAAGTCTCTCAGCATTAATTTGAGGGTATTCAAATCCAAATTGGAGGAAGGGTTTAGGAATGACAGCTCTTTAATATATAGCACCCTCTTTTTCAAGGGACCAAATGTTACTGGACAGTTGACTCAAAAGCTGTTTCATGTACAGGTGTGGGCTATTCTTTCGTTATTTCTTCATCAGTTGTCTCCATCTATTTCTTCATCTATGCCTTTGTTCAAGTTATTCCTTTAGCCGTGTTGTTAATTGGTTCTTAGTTATCAATAGACTTACATTGTTAAATAAAGGTTAAAAAATCTGTAAAAAATAGCAAACACTTCCCTCCAATGTAAAACATAAAGTGGTGCCAATTGTGCCTAATGGCTACCCGTGGTTCCAGGATGACACACTGCTATCAGAGAGCAGTCACTTCACCTTTGTGTACGACGATGCAGAGTGTTCCTTGGTGGTGCTGAATGCCCGTCTTGAGGACTCAGGAGTGTACACCTGCACAGCTAAGAACCTGGGTGGCCAAGTCTCCTGCAAGGCTGAACTCACTGTCCACAAAGGTCAGAACTGTCTCATTTAATGCACACAGAATACAGATATTGGATTAGGTCTGAAAGCCATGAACAAGACTGATACTTGTGCTTTCATAAATGTCATTTCATTACTTTAATTGTGCTTTTAACATATGCTTTTCATATATACATAGTGTGCATAATTACAATAACAATTTGTCCATTATTTCTTGTTGCCAGAATTTAAATGTTAGGAATTATTAATTTAACATACAGATCTGGAAAAAATTAAGAGACCACTTCACCCTTTTCTTTCCTTTCCAAAAAAGTTGAAAAGGAAAGTTTTGAGTGAGGAACAGATGTGTCTCTTAATTTTAACCCTTCTGTTCCTCACCCAAAACCTTCCTTTTCAACTTTTTTGGAAAGGAAAGAAAAAGGGGCAGTGGTTGCTTACTATTTTCCAGAGCTGAATATATATACAGTGGATTTAAAAGGCTACACACCCTGTTAAAAAGCTTGGTGTTTGTGATGAAAAAATATGAGACAAAGATAAATCATGTCAAATAAATAATTTCCACCTTCAATGTGACCTATAACGTGAACAACTCAATAAAAAAATCTTCGAGGGGTAAAACCTCACAATAACCTGGTTGAATAAGTGCGCACACCCTAAACAAATACTTTGTTGAAGCACCTTTTGACTTTATCTCAGCACTCAGTCTTTTTGGGTAGGAGTCTATTTGCATGGCACATTTAGACGTGGCAATATTTGCATACTCTTCTTTGCAAAAGTGCTTCAAATCTTTCAGATTGCGAAGACATCTCCTGTTCACAGCCCTCTTCAGATCACCCCTTCTTCTTCATCTTCAGCGTTCTAACGGACGCCTGAAGTTTTGTGCCAAAATTGCTTGGTATTTGGAACAGTTCATAATACCCTTCACCCTGACTAAGGCCCCAATTCCAGCTGAAGAAAATCAGCCCCAAAGCATGATGCTGCCACCACCGTGCTTCCCTGTGGGTATGGTGATCTTTGGGTCATGTGCAGTATTGTTTTTGTGCCAAATATACTTAATGGAATTATGGACAAAAAGTTCAACCTTGGTTTAATCAGACCATAACAGATTTTGCCACATGCTTTTATGAGTCTTGATGTTTGTTTCTGCAAACATCAGCCTGGCTTGGATGTTTTTCTTTGAAAAAATGGCTTCCGTCTTGACAGCCTACCCAACAGCCCATTCAAATGAAGAATACAGGAGATTGTTATCACATGTAGCACAAAGCCAGTACTTGCAAGAAATTCCTTCAGCTCCTTTAGTGTTGCTGTAGGCATCTTGGAAGCCTCCCTGACCAGTTTTCATCTTGTCTTTTCAAACATTTTGGAGGAACGTCCAGTTCTTGGTAATGTCTCAGTTGTGCCATATTTTCTCCTCTTGATGCTGACTGTTCACTATGTTCCATGGTATATCTAATGCTTTGCAAATTATTTTGTACCTTTCTCCTGACTGATATCTTTCAACAATGTGATCCCTCTAATACTTTTGCTTTTGCTCTGAGATGCAACCAAGAAAATGTATAGAACAGCTGAACATGATCTGTGATTAATCAGAGTCACTTTAAATTATGGCATGTGTTTGATGATTTCTATTTGGTTTTGAATGTGATTGGTTAATTCTGAACACAGCCACATCCTCAGTTATAAGAGGGTCTGCACACTTATTGTAAGGTTTTTATTTGAAATGTTTCCCCTTTGAAGATTTCAGTTTGTTGTTTTATTGACTTATAATAGGTCACATAATAGGTCACAATAAAAGTGAAAAAAGTCCTGACATGATTTATCTTTGTCTCGTTCTTTCACATCACAAAAACCTGGCATTTTAACAGGGGTGTGTAGACTTTTTATATTCACTGTATATATATATATATATATATATATATATATATATATATATATATATATATATATATATATATATATATATCTTTTCATATATATATATAAAAAATTTACTATTGAACCATGTTATCGTTGTAATATTTCAGCCTAAGCTACCTCAGTTTTTAATAGAAAGTTAAACAACCAAATCTGATCCATATGGGTTTGGGGCCACAAGGTAATCCAAGGCTATTAAACTGTCTGTCAGTCTACATATCCACACCACACACAGAGACACAAACACACCCATACACACCAGCTACCCACTCGCTACCCTTATCCCCTGTTCCAACTCACTTTCTGCAGTGAGAAAGGAAATGGTAGAGCCTATAGAGGACGAGGGGTCCATTTTGAGGAGGATGCGGAGTCTGACTGACTACTACGACATACACAAGGAGATAGGACGGTGAGTCATGGACCAGGCAATCATAAATATCCCTTGCACAGCCAGGATATCTCTTCTGTTTTTATTATATCTTTGAAGCCAGTTGCAGCCATTGGTATTTAGTGGCATTGTGAACAGTTGCCACAAAGGTCAGCAGCAGGAACATAAAAGGTGGTGAGGTGAGTTACTGGTCAACAGGGGAACACATCACTAAGGCTATTTGTTTTTTTCATGTTTGGTATTGCTTGATTAGACACAGAAGTCCAACTAAGGAATACAAATTTGTAAGAAATCGTTCAATGCCCCATTCCCTTCCCTTTTTCAACTACCATTGGTTGTCCTAGAACATGTTTTAATTATCTCTCAGTTGCAGAAAATGTTTTGTAGGAGCTTGTAAAGATTATAATATTATAATATTTATTCACTATGGAATTGTTTTCCAGGGGGGCTTTCTCCTATGTTAAGAGGGTGACAGAGAAGAAAGGGAAAGTGGAGTATGCTGCCAAGTTTGTGTCTGCAAGGGCGAAGAGGAAGACATTAGCTTTACAGGAGATGAACCTTCTGTCAGAACTAGACCACGAGAAGATCATCTACTTCCATGATGCTTTTGAGAAGAAGAACATGGTCATCATCATCACTGAGCTGTATCTTTTCACTGACTAATTCCTTGACTTACGTTGATTATCATGAAGTCATTAAGGAACAATTTCACAGGACAGAGATAGCCTACCCTCTCAGACAATATAGTACTGGTTGGGGCAATATATCAATATTAATCTAACATATGTCATCAAATCACACAAATGTTGTAATTTAGCATTAATTGCATGAATTAACTAAAAACCAATAACAATCAAAATTGTAAAATTGCAAACTATCAAAAACTGTATGAGAGCGTTTGCAAAATAGCTAGAATGTAAAGCTCAGATGGTAGAACACTGCATTAGCAATGCCAGGTTAGTAGGGTTAGATTTTTCAAACAGGTAAGGACTAAAATGTAAAAATGTGCATGCGCTATTGTAAATTGCATAGTGATGTAGCGACGTAGGCCTACCTGAAATATTTTCTGTGTAAACTTTAAGCAGCGTAGCACTGAACCCTACATTAAAGTAATTGCCATTTCAGACAACTATATGCACTTCTTACTTAAAGTATTAGTAAGTATTTTAAACAGATTAACACTGATAAAGCCAAATGGAATAATAGGGATAAAACTCAGAAGTCATAGACCAGCAAAGGTGTCTTCATTGCAACCCACCACTCCCTGGCATAAAAACATCTGGTTTCAATCACGCCATAATCCATGTGGAGAAGAAAGCCAAGGCAACGTGGCTAAATGACTCCCTTCCACTGGAACCCTGACATAGAATACTTTGAAAGCCTGGCCTTGGTTCATCGTCCTCCTGGAAGTTCTGGATGACTGCTACATAATCATTTCATTTTCTGACGACATGACGGTGCCATGACAAGACAGCCTATGGGAGGACAACAATCTCTCCCCAAATGTCAGCATGACAAAGGTACTGTTCGCTGAGAATGGGAGCGGATAGACAGCGTCAAGTTATTCGATGTCGACATCACTAAGGAATTAGCATCGGACAGTATTAAAGAAAGTTAGTGTCTCTGCAACTGTTGAGAGGATGAAGGGCATCGAATCCTACAACAGCATGGACCGGCTGCGGCACTGCTTGGCGTGGAATCTGTACGACCCTTGACCGAAAGGTGCTTCCGAGGGTGAAGTGAACGAGCGAGTTCAACACCAGGGTAAAACCAAGGAAGTGTCAGAGGAAATTGTCCACCTCCCTCTCAATGGTTAGGATCACCAACACCTGTTCTTGGCATTTACTGTCCTAACCTGTGTTCCTGATCACTGTCCCTATTTAAATTCATCCTTCCCTCATGTCTTGTTGGTCATTATTTAGATCTTTGTTCCTCTCTATGTTGATCTGTTTTCATGTTTTCTGTTTGTCAAATTTGAGTTCTTTTATTAAAGTCCTCCATTCTCACTGCACATCGTTACACTAATATTGCGAGGCACAGACTATTCTCTATTGGTCTTTCATTGTATCCTGCATATATACCTTGTTTTTCTATTGTATCTTTTTATTTTGTATTAGTTTCGTTGTCTTACTATTCCTTTAGTTGCTCTGAATTATTGGAAGTCATAATTTCACCGTCAGTCTACACCTGTTGTTCATGAAGCATGTGACTAAATAATTTTACACATGCTCTTTACATAAAAACCTCTGCATGAATACAATAGAGCCAAGTCTTCTTCCCACCATGCGGATAAGAGAGAGAACTACTGCAGAAAATGCATCTAAATGTCCTTTCTATTCCCCTGGAGACTTGAAAGAACTGAAGCACTGCTTTCTCCTGACTCATCACAGATTGGTTGCATTCCCAGGAGACCTAATGTGTGGGAGTTTGGTTCATTTATTATTCATTTCCCATTCGCCTCCCACTTGGACTAGCGATAAGGTTGTCATGCTCTATCCCTCTATTTTCCTCAATGGTTTTGTTAAGTTGCCATGAGGAGTTTCTTGACAGATTGACCAAGAAGACAAGCATCCTGGAGTCTGAGGTTGGCCTTGTTTTTTGGTGTGCTCTGGATTGAAAATTTACTAAGAATACATTTATTATAACAAAATTCTGTGTAATTGTGGAACGGTTCTGTTTTGCAGGTCTGTTCCAGTATTCAGCAGGTGCTTGAAGGGGTCAGCTACCTTCATCAGAAGGACATTGCTCATCTTGACATCAAGGTAACTCACAATGGGCTTTAATCACATACAGTATCTCAGAGTCAAACGGTGCTAGAATCACAAACAGTACCTCAGAGTTTCACAGAGCCAAGGACACATACTGTGCTTTTCTCACGAGCTGTCATATGACTACAGAGACAGTGAACATATTACTCCAATACCAATGCATTTCAATCATGCAAAGAATGTATATTAAATCACTAACATTACACAATCCAAAGAGCAGAGGTATAAAGGTTTTACATATCTTTAAGAATAATTCCCATCTTCTGTCCACCCACCCAGCCTGAGAATATCCTCATGGCAGGTCGACACAGCAGCCAGCTCCGCATCTGTGACTTTGGCAATGCTGTCAAGCTGGATACCAATGAAGCGCAGTACTGCAAATATGGCACTCCGGAATTTGTTGCCCCGGAGATCGTTAACCAAACGCCTATCTCTAAGGCAACAGACATCTGGTGAGCGACCTAGGCGAGGAGGCGGCTGGAGATTCTACACTATTACTAGAAAAATCATGTTTTATCCCTATTTATTTCTCACCTTGATCTTGCCCTCTGAAATTCATTTCTCTCTCTGTTTGCAGGCCCATTGGGGTCATCACTTACCTCTGGTGAGTGGTTATTACGGTTCAGCCTGGCCTGAGAATGATAAATGTGTCTGGTCAAGATATTCTAAGCATTCAATACATCTTCTGCCGTTACATTCATTAAGGTGTCCATTTGAAATGCAGTTCCTCCTCAGCTATAAGCCCGGGAACAAAAACAAGACTGCAGGCTTCAATTGGCCCATCAAGATGTTAATTAGACAGGACAACTGGTAAATATGATGGAGTCTCAGTAAAACATCGTTAACGTATTTCCTTTTTAGTCTGACTGGTGTGTCTCCTTTCGCTGGGGAGAATGACAGATGTACCGTCCTCAACATCAGGAACCAAAATGTGGCTTTTGAAGAGAATATGTTCACTGGCCTTTCTAGAGAGGCCTGGGGATTCGTCATCAAACTGCTGGTGGCCGACAGATTGTGAGAGAACATGGATGATCACAGTACATTCATTTAAATACCCCACAAGGGATCCAATGTAAAAAGTAAAACATAAATGTATGTGTTTTCTTCTCAGGAGGCCTAATTCGACAGAATGTCTTCATCACCCATGGTTTAAGACAGTAACAAATAAGAGCATCAACACAGCTATGCTCCGGCAGGTCTTATCTCGAAGACGTTGGCAGGTGCGCAGCGTTCCATTCTTTCTACAGGGAGTAAATTGATCATTGTACTCAATGAATTACAGTTCTTAAACAATAACTTGCAAAGCTACAGTTGTGCTCATTAGACTGCGTACACTGGCAGAAATTGTGAAATGTTGGCATTGATTTTGAAAGTTTGATGGATCATGCCATATTTTTTTATTTTATTTAAAGGTAGTGATCATATGAAGCCATTTATTATTACATAGTCGAAATCATGCAAATTGCCCTGATCAAAAGTTTACATACCCTTAAATGTTTGGCCTTGTTACAGACACACAAGGTGACAGGCACAGTTAAAAATGGCAATTAAAATTGAAATTCTCACAGCTGTGTCTTATTAAATTACGAATTGTGTCTGTGTATAGTCAATGACTTTGTTAGCTCTCACGAGGACGCACTGACTAGCAGACTAGATACTGAGCCATGGGTAGCAGAAAAGAATTGTCAAAAGACCTGCGTAACAAGGTTTATAAAGATGCAAAAGTATATAAAAAGATATTCAAACCTTGCAAATGACAGTCAGTATTGTTCAATCACATATTAAGAAGTGGAAAATTCTGGGATTTTTTCATACCAAGCCAGGGTCAGGTCAACCAAGAAAGATTTCAGCAAAAACTGCCACAAGGAGTTTCAAGGAGCACAATCTCAAATGTGCTGTTCATGAAAGACAACCAAAGACTTTGCATGACCTAGAGGCATATTTTCAAGACGAATGGGCAGCTATACCAGCTGCAAGAATTCAGAGCCTTATAGACAACTACAACAAAAGGCTACACACTGTCAAGGGGGCAATACACAATATTAAGAACTAAGGGTATGCAGACTTAGAACAGGGGTCAGTTCATTTATTTCTTTGTTGCCATGTTTTTGTTTTATGATTGTGGCACTCTGTTATGACCTACAGTTGAATGTGAATCCCATAAGAAAGAAAATACATGTGTTTGCTCACTCATGTTTTCTATACAAATGGTACATATATTACAAATTTTCCAAGGGTATGCAAACTTTTAAACACAACTGTACCAAGAAATCTTTATCTTATTACTCCTCTCACCCTGTTCCCCATTGTTCTTTATCTACACAGCGTTCCCTTATCAGCTACAAATCAAAGATGGTAATGCGCTCAATTCCTGAGCTGCTAAATGACTCCTCCAACCACATATCCATCGCTGTAGCCCGCCACCTCAAAGAAGGCTCACCCCCACCCTCCTCATCCTCTGACTCAGATGAAGATGTGGATGAACTCCCCTTCATCCCCATGCCTCTGTCATTGGTATTCTCTGGCTCTAGGGTCTCCCTTAATGAGATACCAGGTGAAGAGGATGTCACAAGGCCGTCTTCCTGCACCAACGGGACGGTGGAAGGGGTTGGGCTCAACCGGCACAGGGAGCAACCAGTAGAGGACATGGTGTCCAAGAAGGATGTCAGGGAAGTAGGTGTGGCTAGAGAGACAAGGAAAAGGGTAACAACTGAGGAAGTGGGAGGGCCTTTGGACGAAGAGATGACTGCAGTGAAGACTAAACGTGTCCCCCTGGCAAAGGGCTCCAGTATGGAGGAGGATGACATGCAGACAAAGTCCAGGAGATCAACGATGAGAAGGGGCAGTTCTGCTGACTCAGCCCTGCTCCTTAACGTCCAGTCAGAGGAGGGGGCTGTGGATGAGGAAAACGAAGACCGTGGCAAAACAAGCCTAAAAAAGTCTGTTTCCATGGAGCTGCCAAATAGGAGCCCTAGCCCTGGGTTGGCTAAAATGAGCCAGGAGGACTATGCCCTCAAACTGGAGCTGATGAGACAGAGGCTGATGAGGGGAGGCAACAGCAAAAGCGGCTTGAGGGGTCCCCTGTTAGAGACCCTTGGAATGGACGAGGAGAGGCAAACCTCGTCCCTGGATCGTAATTTAAGGAGATCCAGGGCCGGTGGACCAGAAAGGTCGCTTGCCAGAGCAGCCTCTACAGAAAGCACAGTGGATGACCCGCCAAAGACCAAAGTGTTCCGGAAGAGTTCCTCGTTCAGTCAAGGAGACTCAGAGCCCATGCCTCTGCACCGACGCTTTGGAGCCCCTTTAGAAATCCCCACAGCAAGCCAGAACACTGAGAAGGCGGAGGGTGTTGAGAGGAGCCAGAACACTGAGAAGGCGGAGGGTGTTGAGAGGAGCCAAAGCACAGAGAGGATTACAGAAGGGAAAGATCTTCAGGAGGCTGCTTCCATATCAGCAATAACACAGAACACCAAGCTGGAGACTAGACCCATCTCCCATTGGCCCTCTTCCATACAGCCCATGCCAGTCAAGGCAGACCAAGGAGTGGAGGAAACAAAAGAACCAGAGGAGCAGAAGGATAGTACAACTCAGAAGACATCTGTAAGAGATGAAGATATGGAGATAAGGACCAAAGCACAGGAGAGCATAGATGGATATCAGTCAATGAAGGAGTTATCCCAGGGCAGGTCTCTTACAGATTTACCTCCTGTAATTATGATAGAGGAGGATCCCGAAGAGAAAGAACAAAAAGAAAAGCAGGAGCTAGAGATAAAGAAAGGAAAGGTCAAAGCAGATGGCAATTCTCCAGTGATTACGCCGAAGAAAAAAACATCTGCATATGCCAGCATCATGCAGACAATTGTTGTACCATCTGGAAGATCTGACAGCAGCCAGAGATCGACACCTAGCCCTACGTTGCCTGAACATCCCGCCGTCTTTGCCAAGGTGGCCACTGAACGGCCAACCAGCCCAACAATCTCGACTAGGTTGTCTACAGCCGTGGACCGCCCCACCACACCACGTCAACCGACCACACCACTCCGAACAGATATCAAGGACATAGACTCGGAAGAAGTTTTTGAAGCCAGGTTCAAGAAGCGCGAGTCATCGCTGACTCGTGGGCTTCGAAGACTGACCAGGACCAAATCAGAAGATAAGTCTCCGACTCTTCCCCATAAGGCAGGCGAGGGGGAGGAGGTATACCGTCCCGGGCGTCTGGGGGCACCGCTGGAAATGGTGCCCCAGGGATTGCATGAGAGGTCCAAGTCGGTCCAGGACCTGAGGGAAGTTGATAGAGACACAGGATCCCTGGGCATCATTGGACGGTTTTCAATGCGAACCAAGAGGACCTCATCCATGGATAAAAAGGTTGAAAAGCCGCAAGTGGAGAAAGTAAAGGACGAGAAGCCAAAGGAGGTAGAACCTGAGATCGCAGCCAGTAAGCGCAGGGTGTCCTGGTCCATAGGGCGTAGTAAGAGTCTGGACACAACACAGCTGGATAATATAGAGGCGCAGAGAGAGCAGGAGGGAAGGGAAAGGAAAAAGATAGAGGAGTCATCTGTCTTTGCCATGCAGCGAAAATTTGAGAACAAAGTAGCAGGCATCTCAGCCAGTTTGAGAAGCAAATCAGAGGAGAGGAAGGAGGAGAAAGAGGCCAAGCGACGCATGGAAGAAGAGAAAAGTCATAAATGTTCAGAAGAAAACGATTTTAAAAAGGTAAATGATTCCCCGGTCTTAGCAGTGAGAAAGAAATTTGAGAACAAGTTGGTCGGAATTTCTGGGAGAGGCCGGAGTTTGTCAGAGGATAGGAAAGAGACAGTGGAGAATCCTGAGGGAAAGAAAACTACACTGTTTTCCCGTCATCGCCATTCCCAGTCTGAGGGAAGAGGACTCAAAGAGATGGGGATACCAGAGAATCAGCTAGCAAAACAGACACACAAGGAATCCAAAGTGTCCAAGGAATCCATCGGTTCTGCAGCAAGCATTCATTCTGACAAGTCCAAAAGTCAGAAATCACTGAGTAAGGGTCAATGGTTGTTAAATTACAGATTTATTATATTTTGGTGTTTCATATCACAGAACATAGTACTACTAATGTTCACTTTGGAATATTATATCACACGGCTGTGACAGTATCATCAGATATTTGGCAACTTCTTCAGGTTTTTTGTTTAGTCTGTTTATCTCTTCCTGTTCTCCATAGCTCCCGAGACTGACCGGCGGTCACGGTGGGACAGGTGGGGTCTGGGCAGGAGCAGGAAGGACAAGAATCCATCTCAAACTGACCTCCCCTCTGCCAAAGATGAAGGGTCTTCAGGCAATCTGAAGTACTGTCGTACATCCTCTGGTACGAATTCATGATGAATGTGCCTACAGAGTTGGTGTTTGGAAATTAAATTACACAGAATTGCTGACCAATGCTTAAAGGTTTTCTGTGTTCATTATTATTACTAAGCCAAAGTCTGTTTTCCAGATTTCCCTCCTGTGTTCCACATTAAGCTGAAAGACCATGTGTTATTGGAGGGCGACCCTGTTACTCTTAGCTGCCTCCCAGCTGGAAGCCCCCACCCACAAATCACCTGGACTAAAGGTACAGTAAATGTTGTCCAGCTGATAGTAGGAATAATGAAGGAGCTGCATCTTCTGTTTTTATTTTTGCATGAGAAGGGGCTGTGTCCTATTACTTACAATTGCATGTCATAACAAATAATAACATGACCATTTGACATATAAGGATTTCAAGAGTAAAAAAGAAAAGTTAATTAATTCAGGTTAAATCTTGAGTTTATCTTCACACAGATCTTATATATAAAATATGTTTTTTGTCTTAACAATGTGTGTATTTATACTTTTAAGCAAGATCAATGCTTAGTCCTTTGAAAATGTCATATAACTATACATTGTTTTTATTATTTAGATTCTCTATAACTTTCTCACAAAATATGACTATATATACTAACCAATGCTATAACGAAGTATATAAATACTATATACTTGCTTATACTAAGGCATAAGCAATTACATTTTTACAGGACAATATATTTAATTAAAAGCCTTTTGGAATACATCTACAATTCAGACCAGAACTATGCAGCACTTATCTGCTTTAAAGCTATGGGCTCCAAGCGGAGAATTGTACCCACGCTTAAATTAATGGACAGCAGAATGGACACAAGGATTGATAATCCATTAAAATAATATAATATTTGTACCCATCCTAGAGTATTGCTTTAATTCCAGAGGACAGGCTTTGAAAGCTATTAAAACCATGAAGCAGATATTAAAAGGCATAAATACACCCACATTATAAATATTTGTTTGGCAGGTACATGTTGTGCTAGCAGGAATTTTTTGGGCTACTGGTATTTCTACTGATCATCTTTTCCTTGAAAACTGAGTTTAGTTTACCTATGAATACATATCTGAAATGTTTGAGAATTGAGCTGTAGTTCTTGAAAACTTTTGAATTGTTCATTACAGATTTCCCTACGCTTTTGAGTTACAGGTCATCTAGCTCCATAAATTGTCAAAAAACAGTATCTGATCCTTCAGCCCTGTCAAGGGCTAAAGGTTATTGCAAGTCGTTCCCCATTTTATGGTAGCTCCAAGCAAAGAAATCTTAGAACTGAGATGTCTAGCTCACATCCAGCTCTGCATGTAGCTGGCAAGTATTCTATTTAAGGGAAAACATTAGCTAATAAGCCAGCCATGTCACATGTAAGTTGTAGCTCAGCAAGCCAGCTACAAAAACATGCTTTATTATAATAATGTAGAGAGATGAAGTGTAGTAATTTGTTCACACTCACAGTAATAAGTATGATGGTATTGTAGATAAGCCAGCTGTCAAAATGGATAGTGTGTAATTACATTCTGCTAAACTGCCTCTAAGTCATTTGCATTTACCTGGCAAATGTAAATGAGGTTAAATCTGTTTCAGTATATTCACAAATGGGCTTTTAACTTTAAGTTTGTCATGCAAGCACCTTAATATTTAAAAATAAATTGTTTAAACACTGTTGAAAATGCACCTGAACTGTTTCTACTGTATCATACAATATAATTGAAGAATTAATTGATTTTACTTATGAGGAGAAATAACGTTATTTATTCTAATGAAATTCACATTTTTGTTACACTTTAAGATATGATTTGGATAAATATTTAAAATATATTTAAAAATGGTCATAACAGCATATGTTCTTGTTAAATATAAACTGTTAAATTCTCAAAACTTATGTTGTGGAAATTCAACTTCGAGCAGTTGCACATGCCAAAACAATCATAACTTATTATACATTAAAATGTTTCTAAACAGAGGAGCACAAGTTGAAACTTCAGTAAGAAGATTTACTTTTAAGACAAATATTTAGTGTAGACACAAAAATAACAGATTATAGATGTTTCACTCAGAAATAGTACTCTGCCTGAACACCCCCTATCAGCAGTGTTCATGTTCGGGATTGCACATTGTTTCTATTTTTGCAACGACAGATATCAATGAACATATTTCACTTTTTTGGTTGCATTTGCCCATCCACAGATAAGAAACCGCTGGAGATAGATGACAGAATGAACCTGATCTCCTGTCCAGATGGCAGGCAGCTCATTACCATCATGAAGACCAGTAGGAGGGACGCTGGGCTCTATGAGTGTGTGGCCACCAACCCATTAGCTACCGTCAGCAGTTCCTGCACCCTCTCTCTGGCCTGTGAGTCACATGTCCACAACAACGTATTATGACTTGTTATAACCCCGTCATTAAGACGCCTGCAGGAACTTGGAACGCATCCAAATAAAAAAAAACGGTTTATTTTTTAAGCCTTCATTTTTATGTTTTTCTAATTATTTTTCTTCTTAAATATCCTGGTCCAGTGAAATCTGCATTCAAAAGCTTTAAGCGTGATAGTTACACTAATCTGAGAAACTGGTATATACTCAAGTAATAAGTATCCAATTTATCTTGATGATGTGATGAACGTTTTTAGGTGACAGGATTTAAACTGAAGGGTGAATCGTATCAATATCAATAACATGGGTATAAACATTTATATAAATGTACAGCTATTTAAACTAATGTATGTTTGCTTAAAATGTACAATGGAAAGATGTTCTTAGATCTTAGGTTGTTTTAGATGTTGTAATCTGATGTGCAATAATGAGATAACCACCTGCCTCTCAGATAGTCCATCTACTAAGGCACAGACAGTTGGCTATAAATAACATTGTCAAAAATACCAAATACCCCTGAGCAAAGCAAGAGAAAAAGGTGAGTTTCCACTTGATGGCTACTCTATTACTCAGGCGTGAGACGCACGCACTACATTTCAGTTAGATTTTGACAGCTTCAAATTGAATTGCTCCAGGGACACTCTGAGCGTCTGTATTCCTCTTGTGGTTTGCTGATGGTATTTGCCTCCTTTTTATCATTAATCTGTTGGAAGAGAGATTCCCAGACAGGTCATCTTGTCTCAGGCCTTGGCTAAATCAGTTCTAGCGGTAGGGCCAGGCATCCTTCACTGAAACACATGAAAGCACGGTGAAAAGATATTAGTGTCATGTTTGGTTAATGTTAACAGAATGTTTAGCCTATCCCCTTGCCCCTGACGCGTCCGCCTGATTCCATCTACTCTCTCCATCCTTCTCTTCTGTGCCACTCCGCTCGAATCAACGCTCCCCCACTCCCTCGCTATAACATGCACCAATCCAAAACTCAACAAATCAATCTAACCTCCTGTCCATTCTAAACCTGCTCTCTATCCTGCCTTCATCTGCTTTCTTTTCCACCTTCGTCTGCCCTCTACCCCCACCTTCACCTGTCCTCTACCCCCACCTTCACCTGTCCTCTACCCCCACCTTCACCTGCCCTCTACCCCC
>JACXGJ010001241.1:0-89614 GCA_016801105.1 Esox niger
AGGGTTCCAGACCCATCCAAATGCATGCTGAGTGTTGCAGGGTTCCAGACCCATCCAAAAGCATGCTGAGTGTTGCAGGGTTCCAGACCCATCCAAAAGCATGCTGCGTGTTGCAGGGTTCCAGACCCATCCAAAAGCATACTGAGTGTTGCAGGGTTCCAGACCCATCCAAATGCATGCTGAGTGTTGCAGGGTTCCAGACCCATCCAAATGCATGCTGAGTGTGGCAGGGTTCCAGACCCATCCAAAAGCATGAGTCAGTACATTTGTTTGTGTATATTCACAGCATGTATCACACATTGCACCCTACTCCCTTCATAGTGCACTACATCAACAGGAGTTGTTGGTTATAAATCACATACTATATAAGGGTTCAGGGGGGTTATTTTCCCTGATGTCTCACCTGCAGACTGGAACATTGACTAGAGAATAAAAAACTGAAAAAAAATCATTGATTTGTTTGCTTTCTGCGACAGCCGGTTTGAAAATTATTAACAGACTTGACTTTTAGCTCTGAGTGTCACAATGGCCCTCAAAATGACCCAAAAAACCTGCAAGTAAAAAAAATGTAAAGACAAATGTATGTTTTTTCCTGCTATACCTTAACGTAATACCTCATCAGTAAATGATAGCATAGCAGTACATTAGTTATCTCTGGGATTTAGCTGCTCAGGGGCAAGCCTGGGCATAATGAACTATCAACTGTGCACACTAGACATGCTATTACTCCCTAGGAGGCCGACAAGGGAGAAATTGGGATAGACATTAACAGAAGGCGTTGTTTTGTTCTACAGAAGGGATGCTCCTGAAAGAGATATAGGTGATTTTCAAAGACATGCTAAACAATGTGTTACTGGAAAAAAAATGGTTTCAAGATTCAAAGTGTTTATGTCAAATGCAAAAATCTTACACAGCGTCATCCTGCACAATGAAATTCTAGTGACATGACACCCAACCACTAGGTAGTGAGAGAGTTAAGAAGAAGATCATATAAGCAAAAATATAACTAGACAGAAAATAATTAAATAAAGCAACAATATACATAACATTACACACTAGCAGCAGTTTAAAATAAGAGTACTGTTGACTAGCAGCAATCTGGATAGTATTATTGATATAGCAGCAGTCTGGGTAGTATTATTGTATAACATTTAGATATGGTAAGTATGGCAGTAATATATATTACATTGTAAACAAGCAGCAATAAGTGGAGTTATTGAATATTATATATACATATGAGTGCAATTAGCTTATGAATGGTGGCATAGCACACTACAACTACGTAGTGAGAATTTAAGAACAATTTACACACAGCAAACATAGAGCAAGAGGATAAAGCAATAATATACCGAACAATGTACATAGCAGCATTTTAAAAAGAATACAGTAAACTAGCAACAATATTAGTAATAGTATTAAATATTGTAGATAAGTCAAATATGGCAGTAATATACATACAAAAAATTAATCAGCATCAATTTGAAAGTGTAGGATGGGAGAATATGAACAGTATGGTAGAGGCATTGAGTATTATAGATACATCTAAATGTAATATGCTTATGAATGGTACATGCAAAGGAATTATCTAATGCCCATTAAAAGTACATGAAAGGACGTCAGAGCATCTGGAATGTTCATGTGTGATTAGTATGATCATGGATCCGCGTTGCTTGTTGAGGAGCATTATGGCAAGAGGAAAAATGTTTTTGAGCCTGGAAGTGAATGCTCCGATGCCCCCGTAGCATCTACCAGACGGCAGCAGTCCAAACAGACGATAGCCTGGGTGGCTGAGATCTTTGATGATGTTCCATGCTTTAGGTATGAATGGAAAATGTAAATACTCCGTTACACTAAATACACTCCTGAGTAAATTGTGGTAGTAAGGTACTTAGCAAATTGAACAAGGGACTGTCTGCTTGTGGGCTGTTGTCTCTTTTAGGGTCTAGTATTGTTATATGTTTATATAGGAACTCCGACAGCAAACCCAGGGCACGGGACAAAATTGAACGTTTAGGACCCAAACCATGGGCCAAACATTTTTATAAATTGCAATGATGTTACTGTTCATAAAACAGGTCATAAACGTTTAGTGTTCAATGTTTTAGCTAGGTAGTACTAAATACCAAGATTGACTTACTAATAAATAATTATATTTAAGCCAACCAAATGGGCCACCCCCGAAGCCTGGGCCCAGGACAACGTTACCGGTTGTACCCTCCTGTCTGCGTCACTGTTTTATCATACAGCTACATGGACCCTCCATTTATAACCCTCCCAAAGTATACTTTCTTTATGTTACAATTAAGGTTCAGGGTTCATTTTAAATTCTTACACTGTCAATGAGACATATTGTGTCAATTTTGCAACTTGACACAATCGTGACAAGTGTGTCTGTTTTTGTTCAGACTGGCCTTGTTGCTGCTGTTTTTTATGTTGCCCGTTCTCTCTGCAAGGTTATATTCAGTTTGTCACAAAGGCAAATGGAAGGCTGAGGGGAAGGACAAGAGTAGAAAAGAGGACCCCATGAGAACCACAGAGTCACAGTACAATAGAAAGAAAACTTCCCGTTCACTTCCTGTTTGGCCGGCCAATGGGGATGTCCCTAAACTCCAAGAGAAACCTTAAGATAATGGGCAAGGGTAAAGAAAGGCTCTCTGACAAACTCGGAACTGTCTATTTTCAATACCAGTGTTCCTCAATTGCACTTTGGAAGGCTTATTAGAGGATCTGAATTTAGGTTGCCAGACAGAGTTGATAAAGAAACAATTCCTTTGAGCTATATTTTAGACATATGGAAATATTCTGTTTGTGTCTTCGCTTACTTTAAGGGCCGTACTTACTTTAAGGGTAGGAATCCTAGAGTGTTTCTTAATTGCCCGGGTAGGTGTGCTTTCGCTTGGGAGAGGTGGAACTGGGGGCATGGGCACAATTCCACCTCTGTTTACACTGCATTATACATCTCACTCAGATCGGGAACAGATGAGTAATAACCTCTTCATTTCCCATGGGGCTGGCGGGGAGCCATGTAGAGGGAAGACGGAGTGAGTAAAATTCTCCTGAACATTCGCAATCTGTATTTTGGCACTCTCTGTCATTGAGGGTGGAATACATTCTGGGCCTGAGGTTGAGGTGAGTTATGGTTATGAACACTCCATGGGTTAAAGAGTAATACTAGGTTTCCCACAAACCGTCAAGTTGGTTTCTGAGCTGTCCTTCTCCAACAGGCCCTGCTCCAACAGGCTTGTGTGGTCAGGCGCGACATGAAGTTTGCCAGAAGCAAAGCCCTGTACCACCCACCCACAAATACGCAGTCACACAGTCTCTAGACAGAACAGACAACAAGTCTGCTGCCCGATTCGTCCAACTTAGCTAGCAAAGTTTAATATCAGTACAAACTCAAAGATTGAGCAAACAATCTAGCTGAGGAACAGAAGATCCTAAGACAATACAGGAATGAAATAAAGATGGTGTGAATGTGGTTATAAGCGTGGGAAAATACACAGACCATATTTGTTTAAGCCAGTGTGGATGTGTCGAGAAATAAATGACATTACTTCCGTTTGTTTCCAGTGTACATGTATTTATTTATGTTTGACAATGAGATTTAATTTGATTGGAGCATATTAATTTGTGGTATGGCACCATGCAGTATATTTTGGCACCCATCTTTTCCTAAGGTTATGCATTTTAGCACAAGGATAATTCCATCGCGGTGAATAAGCACGTACCATTCAATCTAGTGCTTGATGACTAAAGAATTTAAAACAATCAGAGTAAAAACTGTAATAACGAAACAGCCGTGACTTAAATTTCACACCTTTGTTCCATGTCGTATGGGTGAATCAGGATATTTACTGTTTGTTTGTTTTCCAGACAAGGAATTGTTCCATTTGATCAATGAGCAAAACTCCTCTTGAGTCTCTATTAGCTTTTGACTACAGGGAGAGAGATCTCACTGAATAGCATATACATAGTGTTGGTACTGCAATGCTGAGTTTGTCCAATATGTGATTATTTTCATTTGATAACTTTGTTAAGGTTTGGACTAACAAATACAATCCAAGTGCTGAGAAGCAACACATTGGACCTCTAAAAGGAATATTTTATTCCACGATCAAAGCAAGTAATGTACCTTTGATAATGGGAATGTCTGCCCAACCTCAGCCATTGTTAATCAGATTTGTCCATTAGTCCTTTTGACACACTGGACACTGTACAAATGCCACTCTGAAAAAACATTCTAATTATCCTAATATTGAACTGAATGTTTCCCAGCTGACCAGGCTATGTGCTCTGTAAAGAGCTTTGACTCTCTTCTTAACTGAACTGGACTCTTTCCTTATGGTCTGATTTACACTTTTCTAAGACACCGGTTAGTTTCCCAACAAATGGTTGTTTATAATCCATTATTCTCCCATTAGTAGCTTTAATAAAGGCTTCATTAGAAAGCTGGTCAGATATTACCATTCACAAATCCAAGCAAGGTGCATCCCAGGGTGGCAGTCAGAACATCCACTTCATCTTTATTTGTACAATTGCTGATAATATAAAAAAAATAATTTGTTTGCATTTAATTAGCCATGTGAGTGTAGTAGCATGTGTGGAGCAGCTAGATGCTGTTTTCCCAGAAGGCCATGCTTTAGCCTGATTTGCAGAACCCCTGAATCATCACATCTCCAGCTGGCATCATTAGGGGCTCTGGAACACACCATTTGACCTTGGAATTACAGGCAGGTGTATAGTCCCTGTAGGTAACGTGGGTGGCATATAGCCTCGTAGTTAGGACATTTATCTAAAGGTTGCTAGATCAAATCCTATAGCTGGCAAGGTAAAACCATTGACCAAAATGTTGTTAGAACATTGTTTGTATAAACTGCATGTTAAGTGACTAATTTGAGAGACTTCTTACATGTTTAGTATAAGATACTCTCTTTTTTAAAAGACTCTTTGTCAAGATTGACTTGTTCACGATTCGTCAATTAGATCCACAAGCCCATGAACCATTATCAGGGTGACTATTCCTCAGTACTCAGGTCCCTAAAATCCCTGACTCACAGTAGACTCTCAGTGGATTATAAATGTTTCAAAAATGAGAGAACAATCCAGATGGGTTTACTGAGAAAGCCATGGCGTGCCCATAATCTGTCTGACAGACACTAACAAGACAATACTCACCACATCCGCCCACCTTCACACTGGTAACTAAAATAGCAGCACTATACTGCTCTCAAAACTCTGTCTATCTCACCGGATCTAGATAGATGCATATACTGGAACTATAAATATTTACAAAGGCAGTGAATCTATATAATACACTCACTCAAATCTCAAATTTTTAGCATGGTCACAACCCATTGTATATGATCATACTCTATGCCAGCTTTGCCTAGATGTTGTGTATTCTGTTACTATATGTCATCTACCACCAGCAGCACTATCTCTCTATGTCAAAAATGCAGGATGAATAAATTAGAATGTAGCAATTAAAGGTGATTATGATTCTGAGTAAAAGGTGTATCTAGTTGTCTCAGTTTGAAAGGGGAGTAAATAAAAAAAGGTTGATCTGACATTAACTGAATTATTTAAAACCATACTTGGTTAAAAGTAACATTTCACTGGTAAGCACAAAACTCATTGAACAGGGAATACTTTCTTATTATGTATAAATAATGATGTATCAAAACTCAAAACATTTTTTTCTATGATGCCTTCTTCATTTAGTGTTGAAGGACTTTTGCTAAGGAAAATTTAACATCGTTTGTGCAGAATGTTTCAGGGGATGATTAAGTTATGCTGTCATAAGGTCCCAGATCCTTACAAAAGAAAGAGAGATGTTTCTCATACGCTTTGCATCTCTTTTTCTGACATTCTATGGAAAATAAAATGCATACTCTGGAAAAAGCCCCTGTAAATGTCAAACTTATCAATTTGTCCATACTATTATAATATTTTTTCAATCTTGCGCTGGGAAAGTCTAACCGAAGGCATCACTGGTTGATTTAGCTGTCTGATCTAAAAATGACTGTAGTCATGTTTTCTAACAATTATTGTGTCCCTTGTGTTATGTCAATTGCTTGCTTACTCTAGTAACGGATACGTATGGTTACTCTTCAACTGAGCCATAGGTCAGGGCTTGCTTATTAAGCCATATATCTGCCAAATGTGTGACCATACATACTCTTAGAATCTTAGGAAAATCGATAGGTAAATTGTTATGACTATAAGAAAAGCAATCCTTAAAACATGACATTGTGTAAAATTTGATCTGTGAACATACAAACACCCTGTTACATGTTTTCCCGTTTCATGTTAATTAATATACATTTTATGAGATAAATGTCTCTTGCGTGTTTTAAAGTGTACCTTTCCGTCCTACCTAACCTTTCCTTCTGCACAAGCAAACAAACCGTCTATGGAGATGTTAGAAAAGGTCAAATTCAAAACCTGCCATTGACATTTACCACATAAAAAATATATGGTACGGTGTATGTCTTTGACAGATGTCACATTACTGAAAAAATCTAGTGACGACACATACAGTCAGACATTTGGCAAGTGTGTCGCTCCATACACACTAGTGAGCTTGTTTTTGATATTGCAGTACAATGACTGCTTCTGATGATTTAATTATAGATATTGTGGTTTGCTTACCACCAGCAAGTGTAGATGGTGTGTTTCTGGTTTCTACCAGAGAAATGCAGAAACCCTTGAAACCTGAATAAATTAGTGGAGGAACGTCACAAATGCTGATGCTTCCTTACATGTGTACTGTATGTATAACAAAGCTTAGTAAGAAAGGATCTGAGTGACTGTGAAAGTGCGTTCATTATTAGGGCATGGACGGCATGTGTTTTAGTCACAAAGACTGCTCAAATAGCTAGTGTTTCGAAAGGAACACAAGGATTCAGTCATATACTTGCAAAGAGCATAAATGACAGACCTTTAATCAAGGTTGATACTGTTTGTATTTTTCTGTCATCATGGTAACCAGATGCACTGAGCATTGTCTTACAGCACAGCAGAACCTCTGCACCACATTATATTCCTACTATAACATTTAGCATTTTAAATTTTTATTATATACTTACAAACATACACAAATAATTATGGCCATAACTCTGGGATCAATTCAGGACAAACCCTCTAGCAGGTTGTATATAGAAGGTAAGAACATTGGGGCAGTAACGAATCTCAGAGCCAATAAAATGCCTTGAGTGTGACCCCACTCTACAAGGATAGCTTGGGGCAAATAGGATCTGCACAAACCACAGTTCCAATACATGCATGTGCATAATGCATCTTTCCCTACATGTGATTTACCAATATTATTGAGAGAAAGGCAACATTTTAAAATAGGAGAATCTGGCATGGGAAGAGAAAAACAACATTTCTGTGAGGTTTTCCATTTTCCATTTGAGTGCAAAGACTAAGATATTCACTGTTTATGTGTGATTGGATTGGTGCTAGTGGATCTTGAAATTACATTGACATCCTGAAGCTAACAAGCAACAATATCATAGTTTGTGATGTTAAGTAAATTAAAAGTGAATGTTCTTAGGCAACTTCCTGTGGAGAGGAAAGAGAGTTATTGAAAGGAAGATACATTTTAGATGTCATGATATTGAAACTGTTATCTATGGTCTCCCTGCAAGCTGTGCAATTATGGTAAATTAGCAGTTTAGAAGGCCACTCTCAGGCCGGAGTTGAATCTTGTCTGGAGCTTCTGGTTTCTGGCAGGGACTGACAGCTGGATTAAAGGCTGGCTCTGAGGGGGGACACTGAACTCAAAGGGCTGGCTGGAGATGTTTTCAAGTTTTTTCCGCATCAAAATGTTGCCTTTGCATTTTGGTTTCAGTTACAGTTAGGCATGAAGTAAGTGATATGGTTAGGGTTGAAGGCAGTGTTAGTGGTTGTATTTCAAAGAAACTGTTGTGTTTCCAACATTGAAGAAAGCCGTACAGTAAAGACACCTGCAGAGTGCAGAAGAAAACCTGGTGCAGTTGTTTTGTTGGCAGCAGCCCAGTCGTCAGAGCCCTGCTGATGAATGAGCAGTTTGGTGAGGGTGTCGAACAATGGCCTTTGGGGGATTTCTGCGAGGCTGAAAGGCAGGCAGGGCAGGACTCCGGGCCTTAGGCTTTGTGATATCCTCCCTGGCCCACTCTCTGGGCTCTCTGTCTTACTGTGTCAACAGGCCTGGAGATGACAGGAATCTCCAGGACCCCCTACATGAAACTCACAGTAAGACGTTTGAAGAGGAAGGAGGACCATACATCTTTAACAAGAGAACGTTCAATGTTGTGTGAGGTAATGCTTGTTAAAAATGGAGAGAGACCTCTGTGCACTCTATGTCCTAAATGTCGTTAGAGTTGCCCGGTTGTCTCTCTCCTCCCTCCTTTGAAGAAGGCCTTCTCTGAAGTGTTCATAAAACATGTATGGATCTTTGCTTTGATGGATGTGAAAGTTTTAAGAGATATGGATGAGGAATATCAGAGCGATGTTGAACTAAAAGGGTTGCAGGAGGGATGCAGTGCTGTGATTCACATGAACAGTTTGTATCAAACAGTTCCTAGCTAAGCCCTTTTCATTGATCTTCATCAGAAAACCAACTTTACAGATGTCTAACAGTAAAACTTTATAATATGGCACATTTATGTAGAGGTTACAATTAAGCATCATCAGTTGTAAATCTACTTCAAACCACTTATAAGCGATGATACCGCATCTTAAAAAAGTTCAATGACAAAGCTTATCTGTATGTACCATCAAGTAACTTTAAAATGGTTATACGTACAATACCTGGTGATTTGTTCCAGGATCTGAAAAAGGTTGGGTAACCGTTTTCATCACATACAAAACACTGATAACTCATTTATATGGAAATGTTCATAGGTCAGTCACTTTAAAATAAGATATATAGAGTACAACTTAAGGTTAGTGAAAATGTAATGATTTGTGAGTTCTGATCAACGTACAATCAGCTACATGTGCGGTACCATCCTTCTCGCACCACCCTGGACTAGCCAATACTATACTATTGTCATTCGGTCAGGAAAGACGAAGAGGAGACAAGTCTTGCTATTGTTTATAGGCACGATCCTACATAGTGCCCCTATAAACTTGTTCTATCAATGGTGGCTATATCAACACTGTCCAAAAACAGCATTTGTTATTGGTTATAAGGTGCAGTGGAGATTTGGCTTCCTCAAACCCTTCAAATTACATTGGTGCAGGAAGATGACATGATGAGGTCTGAGGCAGCAAATAGGGTTAAAATCTTCAGTATTTGGCATGCACTGAGTTAGGGCCACCGGTGTTCCTTTGTTCCAACAACTATCACATTGTACAACGACAAAACCCATGACCCTAACACCACCACTTCTCCCACCATCAGCTAGTGACCCTAACACCACCTCTCCCACTCTCCCACCATCAGCAGTGACCCTAACACCACCACCTCTCCCACCATCAGCTAGTGACCCTAACACCACCACTTCTCCCACCATCAGCAGTGACCCTAACACCACCTCTCCCACTCTCCCACCATCAGCAGTGACCCTAACACCACCACCTCTTCCACCATCAGCTAGTGACCCTAACACCACCACCTCTTCCACCACCAGCCAGTGACCCTAACACCACCACCTCTTCCACCATCAGCAGTGACCCTAACACCACCAGTTCTCCCACCATCAGCCCGTGACCCTAACACCACCAGTTCTTCCACCATCTGCTAGTGACCCTAACACCACCACCTCTTCCACCATAAGCCAGTGACCCTAACAACACCAGTTCTCCCACCATCAGCCCGTGACCCTAACACCACCACCTCTATGCTGATAATGATAGAAAGGTGTCAGAACACATAGAGCATTGCTGTTTGTTGCATATGGGGCTGGGTAGCCGCAGACCAGTCTGGGTGCCCTTGCTGACCCCTGTCCACTGCAGAAAGTGCCAACAATGGGCACGTGAGCATCAGAACTGGACTATGGAGCAATGGAAGAAGGTGGTCTGGTCTGATGAGTCATGTTTCCTTTTACATCACGTGGACAGCCGGGTGAGTGGGTGTCACATACCTAGAGAACACATGGCACCTGGATGCATTATGGGAAGAAGGCAAGGCGATGGAGGCAGTGTGATTCTTTGGGCACTGTTCTGCTGGGAAACATTGGTTCTGCCATTCATGTGGAGGTTACTTTGACACATACCCCCTACCTGAGCATTGTTGCAGACCTTTTCATGGCAACGATATTTCCCGGTGGCCTTGGCCTCTTTCAGCAGGATAATGCACCCTGCCACAAAGCAAAAATGGTTCAGAAAAACAACAAGTTCACAGTGTTGAATTGGCCTCCAAATTCCCCAGATCTCAATCCAGTTGAGCATTTGTGGGATGTGCTGAACAAACAGGTACGATCCACTTCGCAACTTACCGGACAAAAAGGATCTGCTGCAAATTTCTTGGTGCCAGATACCTCAGCACACCTTCAGAGGTCTAGTGGAGTCCTCAAAAGAGCGACCTACACAATATTAGACAGGTGGTCATAATGTTATGGCTGATTGGTGCATATACCACCACCTTCATAGGTGTTATTTTCCCATCTGTATACTGACACTTTAAATCGAGATTTACTGCTGAAATTTTTCTGTATCAACATTTCTTGCATTCATTTTTATTAATATTTTATTTATGTTGTATTTCATTGGAATATCCAGGCCCGGGGTGAGTAATCCGGAGAATTCCGCTTGACTTTTGGGCCGCTCGAGGATTTTTGTTGTTGACATATGCGTTAGTCTATCTTCTCTTAACGTAGGTTACACGCGTTCAGCATTGTGGCACCGCAGCCTCTGCATTGGTTGTACCATGTGAGGGATTTCTCCCCTCCCAAACAGAGTTGGTTGGGTCCATAGCCCGTCTTTTGCGAAACGTTTTCTCAGATAGGCTGCGGATAGCTGGGCCGGCCCTACCGTAACGATACACGTCAGTAAGAGGCCAGGACCCGCTGAAAAAGAGCCAGATTGGAAAAAAGAAAGGCATTGAAGGAGGATGCTGCCAAATGTGCCAAGCTTACCGATTTATGTTCAAGAGGACAAACACAAGTGGCAACGGGTAAAGAGCGATATAGGCTTAATGATTAGCATTAGCAACGTAATTATTCGGCTAATATCGTTGTAGCGTTGTCTACCCATTCGCAAGCAAAATATTAAATGTAATTAAAATATTAGCCTTTTTGTATCGCCCAATATATGTCGATTCATAGACTTTGCAAAAATTTGGCACATTTATGCAAAACTAAAGCTTGATCTGTGTATGCAGTAGATGACCTCTTAATATTTTTTTTGTAGCTTCTGAGCAGCAGATAAGCCAGTCCCTCGCTAAAAATTATGAGCCCAAAATTTGAAATGAGGAGGCCATGACAACAGGGACAGGTAGAGAGAATAACAGAGTAAACAATATGAAGTAAAGTTATTTAATGTAAGAAAGAGCAGTATATGACAGTACACGATAAACCAATATGCATTGTTTGTTCAGAAGTGGGGGTAGTAAAGGAGTAAATCACCACAATATGATATCAATGCAGAAACATTATAATGACCATGACGTCCCCCATGAGGTCTCATTTCAACAAATCCGGCCTACTGCCTAATCTGAGTCTGACACCCCTGGTGTATGCCCTTCTGCCCTTTTTGTTATGCAATACAGGTGAGTTAGATGCTGACAGAGGATATATAGAGACCGTATCCAGTGAGACAACAGCACAGCAAGAGATCCCAGAGGCACAGGCAGATGCTAGTGTAGATGAGGAAGCCAATCATTTAGATTGTTCTGCTCATCTAGACACATTTTTCAATTACCATCCTCAGCAGCCCTCAAAACACCACCTGCTAGCTAAAGTTTTTCCCAGCAAGCATGGCACCAAACGCAAGTTGTTGTCATACAGTGAAAAAACACAATAACTGTATTGTGTGGGCCGGTCTTAGGCCTGAAACTCCAGGGCAGAAAAGTGGCCCCACTCCGACCCTGGATATATCTATTGTAAATGTGGCTTCTACTTTAACACTTGAATTTCCCCTTGGGGATTAATTAAGTGTTATTCTATTCTGTTCTATTTTAAAGATATACAAGACATTCCCCTCAGTTTGTCATAAATATCGAGACGGTAACAATATCCTTCTCTTAATGAATGGTAGATAAGGAAAAGACAGACTATCTACCCTCAGGTTCCTTGTCCAAATGCTGAGCTGTACACAAAATATCCAGGAATTGTGGAATTCTCCTGAAGAGACAAAGAGGTACCAGGGACCAATCTCTTTTTGTTGTGTTTCTCATCAGCTTTTCTTTTAGCACATTATGCTGCAGCTCTTTCACAAAATAATTGAATGATTGCTTGAAGAGACATTGTATCTTCCCCAAGTGTTGTTTATGAATCTTCCCTTGTTTTTTTCTCCCCCTGGTCTCTATCACTCTATCTCATTGTGCAGTTTAAAAGGGTAATTCCTAAAACTGGGCCATTATTCTTTTGTGCAGACTGTTTCTGTGTGAAGGACTCTCCCTCCTGTACCTTCATTACAGACATCGGTCTCGTCCACCAGCTTATTTTTTATTATTGACAATAACCTTTCATGCTTCTCATTCTCTTGCTCTCTCTCTCTGTCACACTCACTGCCTCTCTTTATTGAGTTTCTGTATAGGCGTTTTAAAATGGTAGACAATTTTAATGATATTTGAATTTAAAGAATGTTACTTCTTTAACTACAGTCATATTTTTAAGAATTAGGGCAGTGATAAAGGTTTTTATCTTTTCTTTTTTCACTCCAAAGTTAATAATTTAATAAAATTTCTGAGTTTAATGTTTAGATCTCCAGCTTTTATTGTGGGTATTTGTGTATAAATGTGTACATGGAAGATGACGAAATCTTCCATGCACCAACAGCATTGAGGCAATTGGCTTGACAGGTGTTTCTTGTCAGTCAAATGTGTTCTGCAACATCACTTGTTCAGACATAAGAGACCTACCAATGTCTAGTTATGAGCGGTGTCAATAAACGTTACAGAAGCAAATATGGGTCAGATTTTTTTTTTACAACTAAATTCAAAACATGGCAAAAACCTAAGTATTACGAATAAATAAATAAATGTAAACATCATTAAGATGGAAAGCCCTGTTAAACTGTTAAAGCATACATAAATGGCCTGGTAGGCCGAGGAATATTTCTATGGTGGAAGACAGAATGGTCTCAATAATGCTTTCTAGTGATTTTCAGTCCGAGTACAATTTGTTAATTTTGAACTAATCCATTTAGTGACTTGGGATTCATAAGTCCTTTTTTCCAGTGACTCATTCAATTGTATTGTTTATTTGAACGATTGACAGCAGACTACTATAACATTATCACTTGCTTCATACCTGGTCTATGTAGATTCACATAGAAAAATAGTTCAAGGCAGGGACATCATAAAGAAATGTTTATAACAAATAATTGAATGTAAACTATACTAATTAATATAGTCAGTTGATTACTGATGTCATGAAAAAAACAGATAAAAACAATCATGAAGCTGCTAACTTTGCCTAAGTAAAAAAACTTGTGAATGACTGACCCGTTCTGTTTCATCATTTAACTGAACGATTGTTTTTGTTCATTTTTACTGAACAACTCGACAAGATCTGAGTCAGTATATAGAGTCAAACTTCCCATCACTAATGCTCACAATTCCTAAAAACAAATACTATCTCAAAATATGTTTGGTGGTGTCAATGGGACACAGAGCTCAGGCAGTTATTGAATTCCATTGATATGCGACCAAATACAGTGATAATCATAAGCGGTTATTTTGGACGTTCTATTAATATGTTACAAAACTTTTATTGTTCTTAAAAAAGTAATTTCTTAATGGTGAAACCACAATGTACACAAATACCCTCAAATAATGTCAATTTTTTTATGCAATTTGATAACATGCTACGTTTTGATCCTCATTGTAATTGTTTGATTTCCAATCCAAACCTTTGGTGTGTAGTGCCAAATATTGAACAAAAATCTTAACTCTCCGAAGAGATTAGTGCACTGTTTAAGAGAACTTGACTGATCTTAGACAATTTGTCTGACAAAGTAGATTATTTCTGAATTTCTTAATTAAAAAAAAGTGTCATTGCCCTTCTACGGTTACTGCACTTTAATGGAATGTCATCCTTCCCTTCCATGCAGGCCAGGCTTGATTGACTCACCCTATAGTTTTTAGATAACTGACTGTAATGGGTTCATTGTATATGTGCATATGTGACTGGAGGGGTAACTCACATAAAGCTCACACAATAGGCCTTTTATCTGCTTCCAGTAAAACCGGTGCTGGTGGTCAGTTAATTTAATTGGCCATGCACTATTTGAGAAATGTATTGAGTCCTAAATGGCAAAAAATTCCTTATAGTGCACTTCTTTTTATTTTTACCAGAGCCTTGTGTGCAACCTATGAAACCATAGGGGTCTGGTCAAAATCAGTGCACTATAAAATAATAGGATTCCATTTTGAACACATCCATTGAGGCTCAAACAGTTTCAATGGGGTGTTTGTGTTTTGAATTTGTCCACCGCCATGTCACCCTGTTGAACAATAAAAATTCCGAAAAGGGAGTGAGGGTCCCCTAAATACGAGGTAATTGGACAGCTGTAACTATTCGGATTAGATTCCAGTCATTCCACTGTGTTCGTGGGGGTGTTATATAACTGCCTGCACACAAATTGGGGAGTGAGGTTAGTGGTGAATGAAAATCAAGACGAAACACCACCTTTTACTTCTGGGCTACAGTCATGTTCACATTACCGTATCCGCTGTGTTTAACAGCCGACAACCTTCTCAAACACAAACACATCACTGTGGCTTCATCAGCCCTGTGCCAACAGGTCTTGAGACCTACGGGAAACATTCCTCACACTGTAAACATCTCAACCTGTTCTAAACCTAAACACACAATCCACTTGATGTGAACTAAAAACCACAACAGACAGACAGGGACACCTGCTCACACACACACATAAATGGATGTGCATGCACACATACACAGCCCTCATGGATGCCTGCATGTACGCACTTGTACGTCAAAATTAATGGACACACACACACACACACAATATTTTTTGTCTGTGTGTTCAGTTGGATGTAGACGTAAGTGAACCCACACCTTCACTTCACCAATGGACCTCTGCGTCTGGGAAGTTTTCACTTCAAAGCCCCTTAGCTGACAGAGAGGCTGGAGACCCATTAGTTGATGCCCATGCAGAGAGATATATTGAATTAATGGGGTCTGTATAAGCCCTTGCAGAATAAGTTAGTGACTGTGGGGAGTGGGTACTGGTAGCTAATCTTTCTCTGACTTCCTCTCTGAATCTAGATATAGCAGCTGAGCACTTAAAACCGTTGTAAGATCTTAAGGAAACAGACAGAGAGGCAGTATCAGTCTGAAGCAGAATGTGTCGCGGGTGCGTGCTCAAGGCCATTTTTAACTAGCTATGTGTCTTTCCACCCCTTGGGACAGAATGCTGCTGACACTGGAATGCAACTCAAAGAGTCCCCACTGTTTATTGTTTTCTTAACATAAACCAGCATTCACAGGACAGGACAGGAAGAAAGCACACAACAGAGCAAACAGAAGGATTCTGCCTCTGTGATATCATCCAGCCATACGGCAAGGAGCAAGACAGAGAATATGAGAGACAGGAGAGATAGAGATGAAGAGAAAGGCAGGGAGGAGCTAACAGACAGCTGAGGTAATGATTGCTCCTCTTGTACTGCGGTAGGTAACCATGGATGTTATTCCATGGATGTTATATTTTATATGATGTCAGTTGTCATCAGTTACACCCCATTTCATCTACAGTGAACTAGAACAGGTTGCAAATAGTCATCTTTATAAGGAGAAGGGTATTATTTCTGACAGACTGTGAGACAGACAAGTTCCCTGGCCCCAGTAAAGAGACAGACATCTTTGTGACACATCTGCTATTTCACTGAAGCCGATTGTGAAACAGTGTTCTTTTCTGTTTTATGGAAATGCAAACTGCAGACCAAATGCCTCCTTTCTTAATATATCCACATTATCACTTCCTGACTGGGACCTTTTCCATTCAGTGCGGACGCGAAGTGCAAGGTGATGTCCAAAATGGTATCCTATACCGAGAATAGGGTGACAAGCAATGTACTAAATATGGAACCCATGCCATTTTAGACTCTGTCCCCTTTCAGTTGGAAAGACGGTTGATGTGGCAACAGTGTACTTATCATGCTCCGTTCCTGTTGTTGGAAACGGCGGACAGAAATGGAATCGGCAATTGACCCTGTTCCTGCCTATCTGTTTATCTGCACCGCTATTACTGTACTGTATGGCAAAGGACCCCAGCTGGCCGGTCAAGGCTGGCCATCCGATTGGCTGATTCAGCACACAGTCATTCCATCCCTACTGGAATGGTTCTCTGTGATATAGTCTATAGATATCTGTCAGTTGTCAGTAACGTCATAACATTCCATGATAATAAAAACAGTGGTGTGTGTTTCCAAGCAACATCTTCTAAGAGAATGAGAAGAGTAGTCATCCCAGAATAGGTCATTGATCAAGATCGAAACATCTCAGAAACTGCATGTCTGAGAAACATCTGTCCACAGAAATGTTACATTACTGTTTCTGAGGCTCTTAAGGCTGCCCGTTTGATAGGCAACACATTAGGCCATTGGTGCTTTCCAATGAAGAGCACTATGCAGAATGTCAGTCTTGCATATGTTGCCTAAATAAATTGCTTGATTTTATTGTGCCTATGTTTGCAATAGCCTAGGCTACTCTTACAATTTTGGGTAACACTTTCCGGTAAGGGTACACAAACTAGCATTTATGAAGACAGTAGTTAACTTGAACGAATGATGACCAAATACGTAAACGAACCATCAGTAATGATAACTCCTACTTTATTAATGATTTGCAAATCTGTTCCCTAACAGTGTGTACTGTAACTTGTTCATGTTGACACAGGATATAAACTCATGTTGTTTTTTGCAGGAACACAGTTTGTACTGTCATTTGTTTAGTTTTGATAGTAGACATCCATTCCTGTAGCTAGGTCTTTGCATGAAAGATAGGCTAAGTAATATAAACTTTTCATTAGAGAATCACATATGCTGATACAAGGGTGTAACCATTATTAATAAGGTAGGCTAGATGATGATACTGTGTTTCATTTATAATGTTGGAAATAGCAGCGGCTACTTGCAGAGACGTGGTCGCTTTGTGTTGTGCTGTATATGATCCGACACCTGCATGTTCTCTTAACTCTCATTATTTATCCTGTTTTCCAAGATGGTAATGGAAAAAAGTACATTGGAAATTTTAAGTTCAGGAGTAACATACAGAAAATGTAAACAATACAATGTGTAAACTGTTTATTCAACTATTTGAAAAAGTAATAATTCTGCGGGATCGGCTTATTTTGCTGTGATCTACCCAACAATGTCTGTATTGGACTGGGTATGTTTACACAATCCATACATTTTGAGGAAAGAAATCTATATCCTCCTTCTCTTTGGGATAAAGTACTGGTGATGACATCTTCGCCTCATGTTGCCAACACTTCTGATACAGTAAGTCTGTGTGCCGTTTGGCTGTCTGGCTAAATGGCCAATATTTGGCTTCATTCTGCTGGGATGATGACCAACAAGTAGCAGCTTTTGATGGGCACAGCCAAACTGTTGTCTTGGTGGTAGCTTGTGATATGCTAGGCCAGACTGTTGTCTTGGTGGTAGCTTGTGATGTGCTAGGCCAGAGTGTTGTCTTGGTGGTAGCTTGTGATATGCTAGGCCAGACTGTTGTCTTTGTGGTAGCTTGTGATGTGCTAGGCCAGAGTGTTGTCTTGGTGGTAGCTTGTGATATGCTAGGCTTGACTGTTGTCTTGGTGGTAGCTTGTGATATGCTAGGCCAGAGTGTTGTCTTGGTGGTATCTTGTGATAGACAAGGCCAGACTGTTCTAATTGTAAATGTTGATTGATTGTCATCTTGAAGACAGACCCCATTACTGTTAGTATCCATCTGGATGCAGTTAACGCAGAGAAGTAATTAAAAGTAATGTTATAAGTAAAGCTTTAAAGTGTCCTTAAATAATTTGAGATATAAAATGCTGCTTCTCTTTGGAGTGTACTGCTTTTTAGCAGGGCTTTTTGATGATTAGTATCATATTTCATGTCTGCAAACTCTATTTTTTAGACTGGTTTCAACTAAAAAGCCAAACTAAGAAAGCAGCCCATGGTGTTTGGTTTCAAATGGCTTCTAAAGTTAGTCGGTTTTTCACATTAGATTTGATATTTATTTTACAAGAAATTTCCGTTACTTAAGATACACATTGTAATGCACATTTCCTGTGGCTCCTGGATTATTTTCCTGCTGTCAAGATAAGATCCTAATCAGTAGATATACAGTCCTACTGTAATTACTATAATTACTATATAGGGACATAACAATAAGCCCCCTCAGTTTTGGCAGGTTTTAGCAAATACATCATGTCTTGAAAAACAGTGTATAATATATGAAATTAATGCAACATTTCTAAATTCTATCTCATTACTTTTTATAGCAATACAGTTTACCCTGTAGCTTTCAAAACCTTCAATAAATATTACATGTCATCAGATTTGATAGTCATTGTATAGGTTTCAACATGCCATTTTTCCTTGAGAGAAAGCTTGCTGTACTATGTTAGATATATAACTTAGCATACACTTTTAGCCAATGCAACTTCCAATGCATGAATTGGTGTCACAGCAATTGAACCAACCATTCTTGCTTTGCATCTGCTATGCTCTATGAACTGAGCTACTCATTTTAAAATCATCTGACATGGGTTCTCGGTAATTGCCTTCAACATAGTCTTTAACTCTGGTCTTTTAATGTCCCAGATACAAGATCTGATGGTGGCGGGTAGCTAAGTGGATCGAGTATCTGATCAGCCACCAAAAAAGGTTGTTAGATTGAATCCCAAAGCCTACAAGGTGAAAAGTCTTCTGTCTGAAAGCTATAAAGTAAATTTAAATAGCTCCTGGATCAGAGCATCAGCTAAATGTATATATACTATGTATACAATGTATACAATGTAAATACGGTGTGAGGACTGTGCATGCGTTTCAGCAACTCCCCAGGCGCTCTCTCCTGTACGGACACACCTGACTTACTATGAGATGCAGGTACAAACAGACAGTCTTGGGCTTTGTCATGTTTACACTCTCTCATGCTTGTTTGGCATTGGGTATGCCCAGGAGGTCTCTCCTACAAAACACAAAAATGACAGAGATTCTTGGTAGACAGCTCTTTCTCTCAGGTGATTGGAGGCAGCTTGGCAGAAGGTGCCCCTACTCTGCCCTCCAAACTATCACTGGTGATTTATTGCTGGGTTGGTTCTCTCAACGTCTGCAGTGACGTTAGCTGATGGAACTTTGCTGTTGATCAGTCTCACAAGATGGCAGCTGTATTGTAAACAGTTTGATGTGGCTATCTGGTCAGCGATATGCGGTTGTGGACTTACAATCAGTGACGTCAAAACCACAAACTTGTAACTTCCTAGGGGCATTGGTTTCTTGGGGCACAACGTTTTCATGGGTGACTGTAATTTTTGTTTTAGAGGTTTCCTTGTTTGACATGGCAAGGAGATGGACACAAGCAAAGTTGTTACATAATTGTGAAAAGAGTTTAAATACCTGCCAGTGACTGAAATTAGCATAGTTAATAAAATTTCAGACAAATTCTGTGAGCACAGAATATTCTAAAATAATATCCACTGAAGGCACACAATAATTTGAGCTTCATTGTGATTACTCTTCATTGTGATCGCTTCCATCTGGTGAAAAAAGTACACTAGTGCAAATTTTAGATGCTCAACCAGAATGTTCCACCAGAATTATTTCATGGTGCTTTGGATAACAAGATACATTACTGTATGAGTACACAGTTCATGCGAAACTGTACCCATTACTGTATGAGTACACAGTACATGGATAACAATGCACATTTAGGAAAAAACTTCAGGTTTGACTGTTGTACTGCTAAAAACCTCTTCACCCCAATATATCTTTTTACATCAGAGATACCACAGAAAGCTATGCATGTAAAGGCAAGAAAACAGTAAGAAGCCGTCTCATGATACTATCATAAATCATTTATTTTCCTCGAGGAAGATGCGATGGGTTGTTCCTGCCAACCGTAGAGGAGTTGTGTCTGTGTGTGTTTACTTCTCTTGAGCCATCCTATGATGTAAGAGGATGTTACCTTTTTCATTTTTTCCCATTTAAGGTAAAAGCAAACGGTATTTGTCAGGGAGACAGTAGAGACAGATAGGAGTGGGAGTCCTGCTAACACCACCACACTCAGAAAAGTAATATTTTTCACATTCCAGAAGAGAGCATATCTGATGGGTAAAACAAAACAACTATTGCTTATTTTAACTTTTGCCCCTCAAGTGATCGGACTCCACAGTAGTGCACTATATTGGACACAGGCTGCCAATTGGGATGACAGGACAAGAGAAGGAGCACTGTTCAAGCCCAGTCAGGCTTATCATAGTAGGGGTGTTACGTAAAGGCTTTAGTCTCACAGAGAGGAGTAAAGGACGTCTCTATTCACTGTCAGCTCAGGAGTTCATGCTCGACTTTTAGAGAACACTGTAAGAACACATTGTTTTCTCACATGAACTGTAAAATGTGTTAATGCATTCTGACTGTCCCTGTACAGTTAGTGTACTATGGCACACTGATTTATGTTCTCATGTTAGGTTGTTGGAATTCAGATTTTCTTTTACCGTAATTTAAATAGTACACAATAGTCTTCATCTTCATCCGCTTATCCATTGTCGGGTCATAGAGGCAGTAGCTCCAGCAGGGGACCCCAAACTTCCCTTACCCAGGCTCCATTTGCTAGCTCTGACTGGGGGATCCCAAGGCGTTCCCAGGCCAGTGTCGAATCTCAGTGAATAATCGCTCCACCTAATCCTGGGCCTACCCCGAGGTCTCCTCCCAGCTGGACATGCCTGAAACACCTCCTGGGGGCATCCTTACCAAATGGCCGAACCCCCTCAACTGGCTCCTTTCGATGCAAAGGAGCAGCGGCTCTACTCTGAGTTTCTCACAAATGACTGAGCTTCTCACAGGGAGATGTCAGCTACTCTTCTGAGAAAACTAATTTCAGCCGCTTGTACCCGCGATCTAGTCCTTTCGGTCATGACCCAGCCTTCATGACCATAGGTGAGGGTAGGAACGAAAATTGACCGGTATATCGAGAACTTTGCCTTCCGGCTCAGCTCTCTTTTCGTCACAACGGTGCGGAAAAGCGAATGCAATACCGCTCCAGCTGCTCCGATTCTCCGGCCAATCTCCAGCTCCATTTTTCCTTCACTCGCGAACAAGACCCCGATATACTTGCACTCCCTTACTTGGGATAAAGCCTCATTGCCTATCCGGAGGAGGCACTCCATTGGTTTCCTGCTGAGAACTGTAGAAGGGTGCTGGAGGTCACAGACCGATGATGCCATCAGGACCACATCATCTGCAAAAAGCAGCGATGAGATCCCCAGCCCACCGAACTGTAAACTCTCCCCACCCCGACTGAGCCTCGATATCCTGTCCATAAACGTTACAAACAGTATTGGTGACAAAGCGCAACCCTGACGGAGGCCAACCCCCACCTGGAACGAGTCCGACTTACTACCGAGAACCCGAACACAGCTCTCACTTTGGAAGTACAGGGACTGGATAGCCCTAAGAAGGGACCTCCTCACCCCATACTCCCACAGTATCTCCCAGGGGACCCGGTGATACGGCTTCTCCAGATCCACAAAGCACATGTAGACCGGATGGGCATATTCCCAGGCCCCCTCCAGGATCCTTGCAAGAGGAAAGAGCTGGTTGGTTGTTCCATGGCCAGGACAGAATCCGCATTGTTCCCCTTCAATCTGAGGTTCGACTATCTGCCGAACCCTCCTTTCCAGCACCTTTGAGTAGACTTTCCCAGGGAGGCTGAGTAGTGTGATACCTCTATAATTGGCACACACACTCTGGTCCCCCTTTTTGAACAGGGGAACCACCACCCCAGTCTGCCACGCCTTAGGCACTGCCCCCGACTCCCACGCAATGTTGAAGAGGCTTGTCATCCAAGACATCCCCTCCACATCTAAAGCTTTCCTACTGGAAAGCCCCCGTACAGGACTCCTTTCAGGGTCTCCAAGAAGGCCGAATACTCCAAACTGCTGTTCGGGGCATACGCACAAACAACAGTCAGAGTTCCCCCCCCCCCACAGCCCGTAGGCATAGGGAAGCGACCCTCTCATCCATCGGGGTAAACTCCAACATAGCTACGCTCAGCTGGGGGCTTATGAGTATCCCAACCCCTGCCCGCTCCATCTCCTATCCAGGAGTATGGTTCCAGAATCGAGACTGTGCATGGAAGTAAGCCCTACCAGATCTAAGTGATAGCGCTCCACCTCCCCCACAAGTTCCGGCTCCTTCCTCACAGAGAGGTGACGTTCCACGTCCCCAGAGCCAGCCCATGCCACCTGGGCTTGTTCCGTCGAGGCCCCCAGCCTTCACTACCACCTATATGGCAGGGTACCCGACCCCAGCGGTTCCTCCCATGGGTGTTGGGCCCATAGGATGGACAGGGGGGTGCCACGTCACTTTTTCAGGCTATGCCTGGCAAACCCGGCCACCAGGAGCTTGCCGGCAAGCCCTCCCTCTGGGCCTGGCTCCAGACGGGCCCCGGACTTCTTCCGGGCAGGGTCACTCCTCCTCTTCCTCATTCTATCATAGGGTAGTACACAATAGTACTACGTTTGACTTCATATAGAAGAATGACCCAGACGAGAGGCCTGTTGGGACAATAATGATGAAAAAATTATATGGCAGGAATACGGTACATATTCTGAATGACATGTTAAAATATCACCCAGTCTTTGTCCAAAGTCCAATAAGCCATTCCTTTGTTAAAGTGACCTAAGGTGTTCCGGATATGAATGTACTTCTGCGGGGTGGGTTTGAATCCCTCCCACTGCTCTTTCAGCAAAAGCTCTTGTCTCTATTTTTCTTCTCATTCTTTGTCAGTAAAGCACAGATGCCTGACTATGTTATAGGAAAAAAATGAAATACCATCGAGAAACCAAAAGGGAAGTTGAAATTTGCTACATTACCTTTGTTTCCCCATCATATTCCAGAAAAATATTGTTTTTAATGGGATCTAGTCAGCTCGATAGTAGTACAATACCTAAGGAATAGGGTGCTATTCAGACTGGCTGCATTGTGATTGACAATGCCAAGTGTTACTCAGTGATGATTTTTTCCAGTCGTGGTAGGATATTAGGAAAACTTTAGCAAGCAGAAGGACTAACCCTAGATCCGGACCATGGCTGAAAGCGTCTCGAAAGGGTCTCTTGTGGGCAGTAGAACAATCAAAGCTCCAGGCCCCACATAGTCAGTGAGGGTCACATGTGGCTCAGTCGGTAAAAGGGTCAAGTGTTAAAGGATCAAATGTCCTTAATACTAAACATATACAGTGCCTCCCCAGGAGTCAAAGGCATTAAGCAAACACATCTGGGTTGTAGGCAAAACACAATATTAATATGGAGGCAAATATAGTTGCATTCAAGCCAGTAACTTATCCAACTTTTTCCCCAAATGACTTCCGCCTTCCTACAACCCTGCCCGATCTGACCAGAGCCTAATCTCAAGCACTCAAGGGTGTCGAAACTAAGAGTTGTCATTTGGACAGTTTGGTCAGTGCTGGGCCGGAACTGAGACCTGGCCACTCGTTCCTAATTGCCAGCAGGAAGGAAGTGAATAAATGCTTGTGAATGGTAGGGCAGGGAGGGCAGGGACCTGCTGTGTGAATGGCAGGAAGGGGAGAACGAGCCTTGTGAGCCAAGTTTTAATGAAGAGGCCCTCAACACCTACCCGTCACTACTCTTCAAGGCATGTGGATCGCTTTCATTAGGCACCAGTTGGAAGAGAACTTACTGAAACAGGCAATGATTCACTAAAAGCATCCAATAAGAAGTGCATGTTTTTGCAGGACCACGTTAGCAGAGCCAGCCAAGAAGAGTGACTGTCTCCTACTGACTGACTCATTGACTTCAGTAACTACATAATAGTCAGCCTAAACAAAAACTGTTTATGATTATATTGTGACTGTTTCTGATGGATTTTCCACGTATGCATCTGTGCATGCTTTTGGGAGTAATAAAATCCCTTGGGCAGTAAAAGAGTTGGGGTTTCAACGATTCTCTCGTCTTTTCACATGATGATAAAGTCGGTTATTGTCATTCACAAATGAAAGAAAAAAGAATGTTTTTATGCCATGAAATTAAATTGCTTTAGCAGAAAAAGTAAATCTACAGTCTTGCTAACAATTGCTCAATTCTTATGACTTTTCCAAACACAAAGTTAGTAGATACTAATAAGCCTATTACTGGCTAATAAGCTGTTAAAACGGCCAGTGGCAAAAGCCATACAGTTCATAGATGCTATTTGTGGTGTAGGTCGACTTAATAAGAAATGTTAGTCAGTTTAACACAATGTTCAGTGATGTCTAGCGACCGGTGAATATGTAGTGCCTTGGTGTAATGGTTAAAAACAGTGCCTCTCACTTGGGATATCTGAGTTTGAATCCAGGGAAGCAATGATATTCATTTAATTATATTGCGGGCTGGCTGAACTACACTTGCCTGGTTCCTTTTCTGGTTTATAGCTGTTGCACAGTGTTTCGCTAATGTGCACTCTCACAAATATAAACCAGCACCTTTGTTTTCAACCGTGTGACAGGAAAATGTGGGCTACATTCAGAGTCATTCGTCAGGGTTGCATTCTTCTAAGCAATATTGATAATACTCACTCCCTGGGAATTTCCCACATTTCATTGTGTTACAACATTAAATCAAATTAATTTAAGAATTTATGCCGCTGAACAACACACAAAAAGTTCATAATGTCAAATAAAAATACAAAATCTGCAAAATGTTCTAAAAGAATTACGAATATTTATGTGTAAGAATTCTCTTACTTGAATCAGTAATTGGTCAAGGCACTTTTGGCAACGATTATAGCCATGTTTGGATAAGTCTATAGAAGCTTTGCACATCTGGACACAGCCATTTTTGACAATTTTTCTTCACAAAAACTCAGCTCAAAGAAGAAGACTTGAGGGTTGCCAAAATCCTCTTGGTGGCCTCCCAGACTAGTGCCCTTTTCCCCGAGATGCTCAGTTGTTCCCTATTCTTGCAATTTCTCAATAATGGGCTGTACTGTGCTGCGCGGATATATATATATATATATATATATACATATATTCTTATATCCTTGTCTTGATTGCGTTTGCAGAACCTTATTCTGGATTTTCCTTGTTGGATGTTCCTTCATCTTTATGATGTACAGTAACAGTGGAAAGTTTTGACACTCCTACTCTTCAAGCGTATATCTTTAGATCTACTATTTACTATATTGTAGCATATTAATGAAGATATCAAAACTATGAAATAACATACGTGGTATCACTGAGTAACCAAAAAGTGCTAAACAAATAAACATACTGTACATTTCATATTACTTGCCACTCTTTGCCTTGATGACAGCTTTGCACACTCATTGCATTCTCTCAACCTGCATCATAAGGTAGTCACCTGGAATGCTTTTTAATTAACAGACGTGCCTTGCTAAAAAATTATGTATGAAATTTTCTTTTCCCCGACTGCATCTTTAATAAATACAGTATTTGAGTATTAGAACATGTCAATGTATTCTTTTAACTCAATCAGTATTAGTGTCCACAACAGGGAGTAATAGCATGTTTTGGGGTATTGCAAGTCAGTCATGTCAAGTCTATGGCCGGTTAAACACAACAAAGCTGTAAGCTGTATTGACTGTTGTCTAAAGGGACATTGGCATTAGGATAACATAGCTAAAGCACCAGCCAGTGTCTATGAACACAGAGAAGCATTTATTTCAATCTCCCAGTGCCTTTATTGTGCAGACTGAGTAGTATAAAAAGCACTCAGGGGCCCATTTGTTCTGCCATTGACATCCCTGTCCGGTGCAGCCCCGGCCAGCCACCTGCAGGGTATAAATCAGACATCAGTGAGGCCCTCAACCTCCTGCCGGACCTACCCGGCACCCTGTCAGCTGCTGGGAGGCTTTCTTCTACCCATCCCCCAGGTCCTGTCCCAGCCTAGTACAAGCCAGGGTTCCAGTTTCACCAAGGGCATAGGAGATATGCTTTGATATAGGAGAGTTGAAGAAGGATGGCGGGTGGGTGTGTGGGTTTAGGATAAAAACAGGGATATGGAAAGGAGGTGCTGCTTCTATCATGAAGCTTTGTCTGTGGATCCAGACTTGGTTTTCTTTCCATTTTGAAATGGTTTGAAGGGTTTAATTGACCTTTATTGTGGTGCCAGAAGGAAACTGAGCTGCAGTTTTAAGTTATTCAGGCGGTTCATCTGGGTACACATGCTCAATCAAGCTCAGCTAAAGTATTTGAAAAGAAAACAAATACTTTGAAGCAAGGTGGATGTGTCTGAGGGAGGGAGAGGAGTGATTGGTGGGCTGATTGTTGCCTCTAAGCTAATCTAGTCCAATAGACTCCAGTCTGGGAACAGTGTGCAAATGGGTATCTAATTGTTATCTTGCAATTGGCCCAGGTCGTTATTGTAAATGGGAATTGGTTCTCAATCTGTTTTCCTGGTTAAATAACTTTGAAATGAAATTGAAATAAATAAATCCAGTAAGCTATTATTTACAATAGTCCATATGCACTCTGATCAAAAGAAATGCACAAAATAGGGAACAGGGAAGGATTTGGAAACTGTTTTCCATGCAACTATGATATTGTACAGTGTGTGGTTTGCTATCCTTCTCTTTAAACATTCAAAATTCCTTTAGCTCAAGTATTTAGGCTATTCTGTTAATATTTTGTAAGATCACTGATTGAAATAAATGGATGTTTGGATCTGTTTGAAATATGAAAATTAAGGTGTGTAAATAAACATATATGCGCGCACGCACACACACACACACACACACACACACACACACAGACACACACACACACACACACACACACACACACATACACACACACACACACACACACACACACTACAATCCCTGTGAATTCTCTGACCTAAGAAATACCTGGCAGTTCACAAGGTTTGGATGATGTTAATGCTGCTCTTGGGCTGTTTATTTCAACATTCACAGGGTTGCTGATTCCCACGCAGATGTGACAAGCCTCAGAAATAGACTCAATGGCCAGAAGGAGCTCTGTCATGGTCTCTCTCTTTCTCACTCTCTGTCTCACACACACATTCACACATTCCCCTAAAGACAAGTCCAAATTCACACATTCCCCTATAGACAAGTCCTGACATGTCAGGACATATGCACACCACCACAGTTTCTCACAGAGGTGTGCTATAGATGTGTGTGTTTCTAGATGCGTGTATCTCTGTGCCAATTTTGTATGTAGGTTCTTTCATGTTTATTGATATTGTCTCTCTTTATGTGTTCTCTGTTTTGTCCATTTGAAAACTCTGTCCTGGTGTATAATCAGTGGGCAGTTATCCTGAACACAAAGAAGTCAAGATCAACAATTCCAGCGCAGTAGGATGCGATCCAGCCAAGGCATTGGGTATGAGTGAAAGGCTGAGCTCCTGCTGATTTTGGAGAAGTCTACACAACACTGACATATGAATGGAGTGGGTTAACCTGAGGGATTTAAAGGATGGAAACTACAGAAATCAAAATATAACAGGCAAATATACTGAAAAATAAGCCACATCTCAGAAACAGTGTGAAGGAATGGATTAGAGTTTGTGTGAAGGGACACAGTGAGAAGTTGGCACATAGCCCCTTTGTCACAATGAATGCATACATTTCCATACTTTACGTTACTGCTTCTGTATGATGTCTAATTAATCAAAGGCATGTTGTGTATCTACTGTATATTGCTACCCACATTCACATTTTAAAGTCAACATGTTAAAACATTTGTGTGACTGACAAACCAAATCAGGGGTCCTGACACTGTGAACTAAAGAAGGCCGGATGTATGCATCAGCTATCCTTTTAAGGTGTTAGTGACCAAGTCTTTTCAGATAAGCACAAAAACCTTTAGTTTTTCCCACCACCCAGGTCTGGGAAAACACAACGTACACATACCAGACCAAGATGGTGGCCAGATTTCTGGTGAGCTCTTAATGGATTTTTAATGTTTCAGTTTTCCACTAAGTCTTTTGCAAAGAGAAAAAATAGTCAAAGGAAGTGAACACAGAAAGGGGGAAATAGAGGTAGAGAATGGGTGAATGGAGAGAGAGAGAAAGAGATAGTGGCAACAAGCATTTGAGCCTTGTCTCAAATGGTATCTTCTTCCCCATTGCCCACGGTTAAAAGTAGTGCACTAGATAGGGAATAGAGTGTCATTTGAGTTTGAGTTAGGAGTAAAAAGAATGTTGTTGGTACTGCTTCTCCACAGTGTAGCCTGCAGGCCCAGGGACTTTCAAAGGAACACATTCACAAGGAGGGGGTTTATCTGATTCTCAAAGCAATCTCTTCCAGCCCAGTCCTTTCAACCCTGCACAAGCAAGGCAAATCCTGGGATTTCCTCATGAGGAATTCATAAATTAAAATCCTCAATTGGTCCCCTTGTTATTAAATGGTTTGAAAGGGAAAACACAACTACAATGATTTATTATGTACTTAAATCTAAAACCAAATCAACAGTTGTATAAAAATATGTAAACATTAATTAAACTCTTGGATATCGATAAACATCAAATGGACACAATATAAGATAGCTTTAAAACTTAAACTTCGAAGCCAATTTATTTCAAGATCATAACCAATGACATACAACAGGAAAATACAATAAAAAATGACAGATTTCCTTTAACATTCACATTTAATTTTTATTCACATTTATTTCATGAAAGTGTACCAATGACAAATGAAACTGTAAACAACAGATCATACCCACAGCACAAAGCTCATACAAAAATAGCTGTTCATCCACCATTTGGCTCATTCATTATTTATTCTCTGTCAATTTAACCAGCAAAGTAAGAGTTAATGATTTGAAATCCCAGGGGAACCATTGGTTCCGTTTTTCAGGGAAAGGGATGTCAATCCCTCAGGGGTGAATTTTAAAGTTCACATTCTTTTTCGATCAACCTACAAGTTAAAGGTCAAAAAAGCCTTGACCCTCTGGTGCTTCGGTGTTCTTAAACTTTGCCCCTCCTCTCCCTCGGTTTTGCCTTTTTCTGTCAAACTGTCTTCAAGTCCAAAGTAGGTATATTTTCAAAGTGAGGAAAGGAAAGCTCCCCGGACAAAATACCGCAGACACAATTATCTAGAGCGAAATACAGTCAGTATATTTAACTAAAGATAGCTAGCTTGGACAATCACACAAAACCGTCAAAGTGTGTGTTTAAACAACCACAACATTGCTTCATTTAAATATTTTTTATATAATATGTGAATACTATTTATTGCCATTGTGAGACGTTTTTGGTTGCTTCCCCATGTTGATTGTTATTTATTTTTTGGATTTGGGGCAGGACCAGCGAGACGTCATCTTTAGACCTCAGCGCCCGCTGTGAGTATCTGTCGGGAATGTGTACCATGTAACCTCTGGAAGGCTGCATGGGAAAACTACGATTTTCACATTTCCCCTGTAAAGAAACCGTTTCTTACGCATATCTAGTTTCGGTCATCTAGATTAAACAATTGTAGTGCAATGACCCTCATAGCAAGTACACATTCAGTTAATATGACCTTGTAAATATTAGTTAGTAGAGGATAGAGCATCAGGGCTGTTATCACACAAAGGCATTCATGGTGCACCTGTTATTCTTGGTTCTAGATCTTTGTTTCATGAGATAATTACAAATGGTAATATACACTCTAAAAATAAACGTTTCCTGGATGATTGTTTAGGAACTTTTCAAATTAAGCCATTTGCTGGTTGAGGCTTTAGGTGTTTCACTTGTGAGCCAAAAGCCATTGTTGAAATCCACTTCAATTTCCACCGCTAATATCTTTAATTTGCTCTCCATAATTTACTACTAGCTTTAAAGAAATGCCGATCAATAACATATCTACTATTATTGGCTTTTGATTTCTTCTTGAGCCGATCTCTCTGGTATACAATATCTAGAGAATTATGGTATGGAGAGAATGTGCTGGAAATGTAACTTTGAAAGTTCTATATGGCTGAAACACAGCTTCAAGTAACTGCCGGTTTGTTGTTTACTACACCAGTCTGCTTGGTGACACACATAATTATCCCTTGGTTTTTGTATGGGTGAAAGTAACCAGACCTTGACATATCTAAGAGCGTTTTTACAGTACAACAGTTTCATTTCAATGAACAAGACATAAAGTCAATTGTCGCAAGTCAATTGGAGTACTATGATGTGTATTCCAAGTTGCGATGTCTATAGAGTAGAGGAATGCTCGAAAGTTTCTTTGAGATTGATTTAGATGAGATCGAGTTATTAAGACCGAGTAACGAATCTGTAACCTCATGAACAATAGACTATCAAATGCTGCAATAAATAATTGCATTACACTCCCTTAACGACCGGGTACGCGATCATTATTTGAACCACTTTACGAAACAAATGATTTCTAACAGTCGCAATTAGGGACTAGCGACTCAGCAAGGCCAATTACTCAAAAATAAGCGCTAGCGGTACTGTAGGTGGTCAACCAAACACGGCGTAAGATTAGTTAGCAATCTGATGTTGGACTAATCCAAAGTGTCTCGTTTTGATATGTATTGAAGTGGAATGAGCATTGACGTTGGGCCCTTTCTGGTTTCTGAAGGTCTTGGGAAGCAACGTCTCACACTGGCACTACTATCATCAGCAACAGCACTTTTTAGTCTCATGTTGTGATCACCTGGTAAAAAACATTTGAGTTCATATGCTTCCAGGGCAAGAGTCAAGTTGCTTTTTTAAGTGAAATTGTTAACATTTGCTGTAGTCTAATTAGGCTATAGATCATTGTGGCTAAGATCAAATATGACAGGCCATAGAGGAGGCGGTACCAGTGCCGTATGACTGATACTGGCTGGGAATAGCTTTCCGTCATGCTGCTTTAGCCTCGGCTTTGCAGTGGACCCAAAAAAAGGCCCCTGCAGTGTTCTTGTTAAAATCCCTGTTTATATAAAAACATTTCCCCTGTTCTTAATGATAAGGAGGATGGGAGAATTTCAGGCTTGGCTACATTGGTATGCCTCAACTGACCGTCGTGCACACACACACACACACACACACACACGTCCTTCCCCAAGGAGCTGATTATCGGCTCATTATTCCAAAGTTGCTCTCATCTGATGAACTTTAATGAAATGGAAATCAGGACAATTGGTCAGAATTAGGCAGCCAGTGGATTAATTAATTGCAGCACTTCCCAGCTTCCTAATACGAAACGATTCAGAACATGTTCACATGTTTTTACATGATTTCTACAGGAACTAATCCCACAGCCTGTGGACCACACCAAGTCTGAACTGCATGCTATGTAGGAGAAAGTAAAATGTTAGTGATTTAACAGAATGGGGGTTTCCCATGCAGGTCCCTCATGTGAATCAAACCCGCAACACTGGCATTGCAGCTGTGCGACAACAGGGCCTTGGTGTTGCATCTTTGTCATACTCTGACTCAGCGATGTTCCTCTGCAGGAATGTCATGCTGTGGAAGTTAGAGGTCGGCGCTGTTCTGATAAAAAACATTTGATTCTCTGACCTGGCCCCAGCCTTCCATGACTCCTGTGTCCTGTCACCCACCCACCCTCTTACCGAGTCACCACAGAGAGAGTGAGACATACACCCACACACTCAACACGGGTGTGTGTTTCCTTCTGTGGTGACGCTCCACCCATGCCAATTCTTTTGACTCTCACCCCTGCCTGTTTCCAACCAAGCCCAAACCACACAGTGACAACATGCTGTTGACATCAAATGGTAATGACAGAGGATGCATTCAAAATGGTCGACTGCACATTTCATTGAAACCTCGATTTAATCAGAAGGTCCACAATTCCAAAGGGATCAGACACATCTTGTTGTGTAAAAGCTTCAGAATACCCTATCAAGTAAAAACAACTAGCCTCAAATTTTTGTGAGTGCGATGGAAAATTCTAGTCACATATGACATGGCTGGGAAGCAGGAAGTCTCTATAGGCGGCGTGATTGTTGTTGTGACGTTGTCAGGAGAATCTTCCTTCTCCGGATGCAGAAGCTTTTTTCCGAGAAGAACAGGAAAAGATGGGAATGCTGCTAAGGGTTCCTGTGTGTCACCAAGGCTGCTGGGTAATTGTCGGCTCCAGTCTCACCATCTCTGACTCGTTTCCTCTTTACTCTATCCTTGTCTGATCTAATTTTTTGCTCTTTCTCCCCCCTCTCCCATCCATCCCGGTCATTTGCTCTGTTACTCCCTTTCTCAGACATGCACTCAGTCACTCTCCTTATCCATATTTTCTCCATGTCTCTTAATATAACAGGTCTCACTTGAAAAATAAATGTATCCCAGTGAGATGAAACCTGCATAAATAAATAAAGTTTAAATCAACAACAAAAAAAATGCTGGTTGGAAAAGTATCCGCAGGCTCCTATTTTGGTAAACACCATGGAGACAGACCCAGGAAGCGCCTCCGGATCAGGGTGTTGTCCCAGCTAACCCTGGCTCTGTGTTGAAGACACACCAGACCACAGCGGAGTGTGGAGGGCTGTCTGAGGGCGGACCCCTAATCACTTCCAGACTACCTGCCTTCCAGCTAGGCCAGCTTAATGACCATCACCCTGAGGCCTGAAGGTGACTGCTCTATAGTAACTGTTGGTTTCAGGAGGCTGTAAAAGATAAGCTCATGAAACTATCACTAGATTGGCCTGGGATCTATTGGAATCAATAAATAATTGATTGAAATTGAGCTTTTCTTGCAATTACTTTTTTACAAGTAGAAGGTATTTATTTTAAAAGCGTTAAAATTTCACATTAATTCCTGAATTCAATGACTGCCTTTTGATTTGAATTGACCCTAACCCTGTGTTTGATTGAAGCTAGGCCATTAGGTTGCAGTGGTGTGTGAATCAAGAAAAGATATCCTACTCTTCATAAAGAAAAGGAGCTGTTTATATTTAAAAGGTTGGGTAAGCCCAACCTTTATCTACGACTGTAACTTTTTCTTTTCTTTCTAAAAAAGTTGAAAAGGAAAGTTTTGAGTGAGGAACAGAAGAACCAGAGCGTTCTATTTGCAGTAGTCTCTGCAAATTGCACCACCGCCGGTAAAATGGTCCAGTCTTTTGATGGGCACAATATGGACGCTTCAAGTACAAAATGCAGGCGATTAGATATCATTTCAGACAGTTCCTCACTAAAAGTTATTTATGAAACCATGACTGGGTAAGAGAGTAGCATGCAATGCAACTGCAGGAATTTCTGGCAAGTACTGGCTGTATACTACATGTGAAAACAATCTCCTGTATTCTTAATATGAATGTGCTATTGGGTAGGGTGACTAGATGGAAGCTTTTTCTTGCAAAGAAAAACATCCAAGTCTGGCTGAAGTTTGCAAAAACAAACAAGTATCCCAAAAACACATGGGAAAATGTGTTATGGTTTGATGAAACCAAGGATGAACCTTTTGGCCATAATTTGGCACAGAAACAACACTGCATATCACCCAAAGAACACCATACCCACAGTGAAGCATGGAGGTGGCCACAACATGCTTTGGGGGCTGTTTATATTCTGCTGGAACCAGGGCCTCAGTCAGGGTGGAGGGAATTAAGAACAGTTCCAAATACCAGGCAATTTTGGCACAAAACCTTCAGGTGTTAGAAAGCTGAAGATGAAGTTCACCTTTTAGCACAACAATGACCTCAAGCACACATCCAAATCCACAAAAGCATGGCTTCACCTGAAGAAGACTAATGTTTTGGAATGGCCCAGCACAGAGCCCAGACCTGAATCCTTTTGGACATCTGTGGGGTGATCTGAAGAGGGCTGTGCACAGAAGATGTCCTCACAATCCGACAGCACTTTTGCAAAGAAGAGTGGGTAAATATTATTACGTCATGATGTGCAATGCTAATAGACTCCTACCCAAAAGACTGAGTGCTATAATAAAATAAAAAGGTGCCTCAACAAAATATTATTTTAAGGGTGTGCACACTTATGCCAACAGGTTATTGTGTTTATCACCTGCAAAGATTTCGGCTTGTTTTTCAATTGAATTGTCCACGTTACAGGTCAGATTAAATGTTGTTTTATCTAAATAATTATTTTCTTTCTAATTTTTTTACATCACAAAAACCAGGGGTGTGTAGACTTTTTATATTCATTGTACATGTGCGGAATTATTAGGCAACAATTGTTGTTTACATCTCCCAACTCATGTGTTTATTCAAAAGTAACGCAAAATTACAATTAATAAAGAAATGTTTCCTTTCAAAAATATTGAGTGAAAGATATAACTAGCCTCCTTTTCAATAACTGCCAGGAGCCTACCATCCACGGCGTCAGTCAATTTCGTGATCTGTTCACAATCAACTTTCGCTGAAAGGTTTGGGAGTTGAGTTTCAGTCCATCTTCAACCTGAAAAGGTCCAACTACCTCATCCTTAATGATAGCAGCCCATACCAGTACCCCACCTTCACCTGGCTGGTGCCTGACTGTGGTGCTGTGTATTCATTAGTGATCCAGCCACGGGCCGATTCATCTGGTCCATTAAGAGTCACTCTCATTTCATCTTTCCATAAAACCTTCAGGTCTTCAGGTATTTTCCAAATCCATTCCATCATTTTTAATCTTATTCAGTGGTGGTTGTGTTTCAGCCTTCTTGACCGTGTCCATGTCCCTGAGAACTTGACACCTTGTATTTCTGGATACTCCAGGTAGGTTGCTGTTCTGGAATATGCTGGCACTGGAGGATAATGGGTTCCTGGTATCTTCACGTAAAATTTGTCTAATGTTTTTTCGAGTTAATTTTCGTCTTTTCTTCTCCATGCATTTTTGCACCCCACTTGACTATTTGCAAAAAAAACTTTGATTTTCTGGTGGTCCAGCCTCCATAGTTCAGCTAGTTCAATAGTGTTGCATCCATCTTAAAAGCATTTTACAATTTTAGACTTTTCAGTGTCAGTTATATATTTTTGGCCCATTTTACCTGGGGTCATAAAGCTGCCTAATAATTACGCACACCTTGATATTATGTGTTATTCACTGGTGCCACCCCCTCTCATTACAGTGATTATTTTACCTGAAAATGATTCAATCCAATGAGCATTGAAGTTTATAAGGTTTGGTGTTGGAAAATGTGCATTGAAATAAGTATACAATCAGAATACTCACTTGCTAAATAATTGTGCAAGCAGTGTATCTAGGTGTGTCTACAGTACCAGTCCAAAGTTTAGACACTCATTCAAGGGAATATCTATAGGTTTAATATTTTTCACAGAGGGTGAAAGAATGTCATGTGTGCAAATCTGTCATCAAGGCAAAGGGTGGCTACCTTGAAGTATCTAATATATCAATATATTTTGATTTGTTTACTGGTTTTTTGGTTACTGCATAATTCCATATGTGTTATATCATATTTTTGATATCTTCACTATATTTATGCAATGTAGAAAGTTGTAAAATGAAACAAATACCTTTGAACGAGTGTGTCCAATCATTTGACTGATATGGTATGTCTACTGATATATACAGTACAGTATGCACTGTAATATAACATGTGAACACTATATGATGCCTTAATATTGCTTACGTACAGTACCTTTCAAGGGAATAGACAAGTGTGTCCAAACCTGACTGGTACTGTACATGCCCCCCTTTCAATACCGACACACACACACTCTCACACGCAGGTCATAGTACCCCATAGGAGCTTGGGATCCAGTGTGGTTATAACAACCATCAGGCAGTAACACCATGACAAAGCATTTCCTGATCCATCAGGGGGTTGCAACACAGGCTGAGACAAGAGTGTCAAATTACACTCCCTATGGTGCATAATTCTGACCACGTTATGTAGCACTCTGGGCCCGGTATCCCAAAAGGATTTTAAGGCTAAGCTCACTCGGGAAACAGGCTCCTGTTTGAATGTTGTACCCTCATTTGTGAAGCAAGAAGATAGGAAGGCTCAAGCCCTTTAATAAAAAACATTAAAGAGAGACCAAAACAAAACTGCAACTACAAAACAACAGAGTGACTTTGCGACTGTGTGATCTGAGAAGCTAATATATTGATTCCATTTTCTCATCCCAGGGTTGGTTTACAATACCAGAGAAATAATGAATGGCTTTACAATGAATGAAAGCTGCCTTGCAGAAAGGGGGGTGGTCTAGATAAAGACAGAGAGTGAAAATCACAGAAAGGGAAATAAAGTAATGGAGAAAGTGATATAAAGATACAAAGAAAGAAAGAGGGGAGGGAGGGAGGATGATAGAGTGATTGACATAGATTGATTGACAGGGGGAGATTGAGAGAGGGAAAGACAGCATCAAACAGGGAGTGTGAGATATGGTAGGGAAAGAAAAGCTGAAAGTGAGAAAGATAGACAGGAAAAGAAAGAGGGATGTATCGATAAACAGACAGAGAATGATAGGGAAAGAGAGAGGGATGTAGAGAGAAAGAGACAGAGAATGATAGGGAAAGAGAGAGGGATGTAGAGAGAAAGAGAAATAGAGCCTGACTGTAGAAGGAGCATTTTGGTTCCCTCTATGTGTGCGATTATTAGCCCTCAGTCACCACTGGTTCCTGGCTCAATACAGGAATGACTCATCTGCTGTGGGGCACACAGTGGGTTTCTACCAATGTCTGTATGTGCACGTGTGTGTCTGTGTGTAGTGGGGCCAAACCACTCAAAGGGTGATATACAGATGGAGGCAATGATACAGTAACCGCTCTATTGCAACACTTATAAGAAGGGAGGCGGGTGGCCAGTGTGAAGGGATCAGCCACTGAATCACTGAATCACAAGACCTGATTCATTCAGATATATAAGCGGAAGAGAATGAATGGCACAATGGAACCGGCACATCTGCTGCTGTCTGAGTTCAATATAGCTATTACAAACATCCAAAAGAGAGAAAAAATACTAGAGAAGAGACTTGGGATTCAGGAGTTTGTGGATGAAATATTTTCTTTTATCTGTGCAATGGATGTGTAGGAATGTGTTTACCTTACTGTAGTCCCCAACTTCCTGAAAAGAAATCATGGTTGATTGCTCACTGTCTTCTAATCAGGGGTTAGAGAGAAAGAGAGGGAATGGGAGAACAAGATAGTGTGCTAGTTTGAGATAGTTAGAGCCGTTCAGTTTCTTTAATTTCAGATCCCGGAGTAGTTGGAAGAGCCAGGCACACTAACTACTCTTTTACCCTTAACATGAAGACATACTCTCCAAAGAGCACTACAAACACTATGTCTTTGACATCCAACACTTACAGAGCTTAACACTATAATTATGTGGCATCCATCAAAAAGGGAATTGGGTGCACACATTCCTTAGTTATTGGAGCAAATTGGAGGTGAAAATTGAGAAATTCACTACAAGGTGAACATTTCTCCATGTACAAATACAAAATGAGATGGGAAAATTCTAAACTTACAACCTACCCCAAGTAATTTTACCTTTATATCCCTGCTTAGCTACTAGCCATGTCCCAAGTGTGCAGTATTCACTGAAAAAACTGAGAGAAGAATGCCTTTCTCTATGCCAACAAAAACGTTCAGGTTTTTTCTACTTAAAATTGGTGGCAACTCAGTTGCTACAAGTGGTCTTTTTTGAAAGCTCCTCCTTTTAACAGGGTCTTTGCCATATCAATCATTGATTGAGAAAAACTGATTTGGTACCAGACTGTGTCACTAATGTTTACAAGAGTTTCATCACCATATCACATTACCATAAATTTGATACATTCCTATTTTCACCAAGCCAATAAAAATGGCGTTACATAGCAATGACAGGGTCCACCGCCACAGACACAATGGAACACAAATTCCAGGCAGGTCTGTAATCCCTCCCCGTGTTTCAGGTTTTTTGTAAGAAAGGGTGTAGAAATCTCAGGAATGAGCGTCCATGGACGTGTCCCGAAAGGCGTTCTAGTTGCAACAGGGCACTCATTCTCACCAGGTCTGTGCTTTTGTTATAATTTGTAACAGAGAAAATGGAACCCTGTTGGAAAGCAGTGTACCATGTGGGTGGGGGGGGGGGGTTGCTTTCATCCTGGACCTGGAGGAGAATACTGATGAGAAAGTGGAAGACTGTGGTGATTTGGGTGGGGACTGAGTGACAGTAGTGACAGTGAGATGGAGTCATGGGCAAATGGGAGGGGCTGATTGCCCCTAGTGGATGCCAGTGGGTCCATGAGAGGGGGGCTGACTGGTGGGAGATGGATTGGACTGGATTACCGGAGTGGTTACCACTATGTTGTTATGACGTGCTTTCAATCTGAGTTCCCCAGGGCATACATTCACTCAGGGTGCCACCATATTTCTTCTCTCACATCAAGCACAAACACGGTTGTTACAGTAACCTGGTCTGGGATTGTTTGTGCTGTTTGTGCTCCTCGCTTTGATATGTGCCATAGGGATACTTACACTGTAGTCTCCTTCTCTGTGAGCAGCACTACCTGTTCTTTCAGGGGATTATTGTAATTGCTTTAGTTTTAATTTCAGTGCCCTTAGGCATTAATATTTCCACCATGCCAACAATAACAATATATTGCGTAGAATGTGGAATCTAAATTGAACTTATACTGTAGATGAAAAAATATACTAGGTGAGTTATTTGAGGTAGGAAAGAGAGAAACCCTACATCACTCTCATACATTAGTATCTTACCGTGTCTTGTTATAAAAATATACCCTTGTCAATTATGTGTGTTTGCTTATCTATTCCTTCATGCCTGTTACCAATAGGCAAACCAGACAGCCGCCTATGGCCCCAGAAGGCCTTGGGCCCCGTAAAAATTCATACTAAAATTAACAATGTTAAATATAATAATACATTACACAAAATGATACAAAATTCTATAAATCATATTATTCCTTCTAATACATTATTTATGTTTGAGACCAAATCCCTTAGTCTAATGGTCTGTCCAATACTGTTTCTCATGACTGTAGCCGGAAAGCAATTAGGTAACTTATTCAGGCAGCCTGAGCTGGACAGCAAAGTTTAAATGATATCCAACGCTGATATGTGAGCAGAGCAGAAAAAAATTAAGAAACAGGAAAATAGCATGAGTGTCCAAAACAGTATTAGCTTAGCGGCTGCATAAACATGAATTGCTTAGTGGCTGTGGCTATTACTGAATATGACTGTTTGACCATCACATAAGAAAGTGATTATAATCACATATTAGCAATGTTCATGTCTACCATCTCCTGGCTCCCCAAGAAAGGATCAGAATACAATGTCTGATCCAGATATATGTGGACTTCCCAGCTGAAAGGTTTGGAAAGGTGCTGCATAGTGAGAAAAGGAAGGTATATGAATGCACCTGATCAAGATTAAGAAACTGTACACTTGAACAGTGGCTAAGTGCTTTGTGCTTCACTGTGGTCACAGCTTAAAAGGCAATATGTAGCCTTCAGGTAATTTTTTTTATTGATTTATTCAACTGAAAGAGGCAGCAATGCAAGTGTCTTTGGAAGTCGCAGCTCCATTTTACAATACAAGAAAGAAGGTATGTTAAAATGTTGCCAGTATGGCTTTGATACAGACATAAGTAAAAAATAGATGATATTGTGGCCACAACCAGTCTCTGCCTCGGGCCCCAACATCGCTAAACCCACCGCTGCCTGTAAGGTCATCTCCCTATAGTTTTTACTGATAATTCACACCCCACGGCTGCAACCTTTCTAATGTTGTGCTGCCTGCCCACAGAACTCATTTAGAATTTCTGGTCTCTGGCAGAGTTTGGAACACTTGTTCTGTTGTCAGTCAGGCAGACTTCATCTCAGCCTGTGCTGCCCTTCAGGCCCTTGACTTTTTAGTCCTGAAGGAAGCATGAGTTACTAGAGAAAACACTGACACTTCAGCTGCTCTTGGTTCACATGACTAGGGATGTTTTCCCATAGTACGAGAGCATCTGGTTGTCATGGTGGTGACAGGTGACGTGTAATTATTCTGAAGTGATGATTTGCTGTTTCCCTACTGACTTATCTGTTTTGTTGTCCTCTTTTGAATTACAGGCCATTAATGTCACATGGAAATTCAAGCTTAACATTGGTGCCCTGGTGACTTTGACATGATAAAAATTATTATGCCAATGCCTACTACTGAACAACATTACCTTCCCATCGACTTTAGATACATTGCTTTTAACCACTTTTTTCCCTTTTTACCTCAGCCATTCCCAGTCCCCACCTACAAAGAACTGAATCAATACATTTATCCTCATCTTTATAAAATGCTCATATAAACAGTATGTAAAATAACTCAGCAGATCTTACCCTTGTAAACTTGTAAACAGGGCAGGCCTAGTCATAAGCGACACAGGCAGTCCGAACCTGGCAGCTAGTGAGCCCTGGACCTCTAGTGGAGAAGGGGCCCCAAATCAAATTTTGCTTACGGCCCCCAAAAGACTAGGGCTTGCGCAGCTTGTAAACATCCTCTGCAACCTTGCAGCAGCCCAACTTTCCACGGCAATGGGTAGTGCTGGCATCCCAAAACATCACTGGGCCGAGTTCCTAATATCTACCTCTGCCAGGTGTTATTAGAGGAAGGCCAATAAGATGGTCAAGGAAGTTAGTCACCCAATACCTGATCTGGCATCCCTACCACCATATGACAAGAGGTACCAGAGCATCAAGTTGGGACACAACAGGACCAGGACACCGCACTACTTCTCTTGCACTGATATTCAAAAATGCATTATTATATCTTAAACACTGCATTGTCAGGAGAGGACATGACAATATAGGGTAACTTCTACACCTATTGTATTTGGTGGCTCAATTCGGTTTAAGGAACTGTGAAAACTCCTGTATTTAGTCTGTTGTCTCCATCTTTTGGTTTTTGTTGTACATTACAACCAGCGAGTACTGCGCATGAACATTCCCCCAGACATTTCCCCTTGTGGTCGTGCAGTAAACGAACTACACAACGCTGACCTCTGGTGGAAACGGCCTAGTTTTATTCAGCCCCACAGTTGATGTATTCATCTTTACTGTCTTCCCTTAATGTAGCCTCCACAAATCGTTGTATTTTGATGTTGACTCGACACAAACAATCTGCACAATATACACCGTTATATAATACACATATAAATATATATATGTTTTTTACACTCCATCTTTGCAATCACGATGTAAACATTGACAATAGTAACTTTGATACCTTTCTTATACATATGCCTTTCTTGTTGTGTAAATAGTTGCAACTCAGCTGTACGCAAAACTATGCATTATCCATGTATTTTTCTGCATTTTTGTGTAAGTGCGCACATGCTTGCATCGGTTCTTGCGTACATACGCGTATCATGAAAACCTATTCATTACGACTGACATATTGGCGAACAGTGGCAGGATTAGCCTATCAGAGAGCTAACTCTCGTTCCACCCGCCACATCATCCAACAATAGAGATGTAACAGGAATTCCGCATCAAATCTACTGGCCTTTTCCGTGATCCGTTGCTGAGCGACCAACTAGGTGCCCGGAAGTTCACGAATCAGCTGTTGATAGTTTTGACTCTGAAGATCCAGCTGTTTCGGCGGTATGAAGACAAGAAAGACACGGACAGACCGAAGATAAGATTGCTCTGATGCTTGCAGTTGGACGGCTGCCGCGTATTTAAACACTTCGAGGCACCAGAGAACACTCCAAACGCGTGTTTGCAGAGTTTCCAAGCTAGCTAACAGAATATGGATTTGTTTAGGGCTCTACATTTGGACGAACTGTCCCGTGCACTGTCCGGTTTGTCCATGTTCCCATACTTTGACATGGCGCACTACGTCGTTTCAGTGATGGCACTTCGAGAGCAGCCAGGTAAGCAAAGTATTCACCCTGGAAGTTGACCAGTCAAAGTTACTACAATGGTAACTATACATATGTGAATAAAGCCACATTTACTAGCCTATGGCAATTTTTGGTAACTTCTGTGACATTCCATATGTCAACGACAATGTGTGTGGGACGTTAATGCAAGGCTACGCTAAGTTTCCGGGCTTCGTGGGTGTTCAGCTTCGAGGTTGTTTGAAACGACATCTACGTATGTGTGCGACTCAACCTGTGGGATCATAAAACTTATAAAAACGTCATCACATCCTAACACTTAATTTGGCTTATTGAATATTTACAGGTTTGAAAATAGGAAATAATTATGTTTCATTTTTCAAAATCCCCCCAGTTGGATGGAGTAAAATTTGTTATGAAATGGATTATGGTGCACTTCTTGGGATTCATGCAAGACCTTCATAATAAACCCCCTCAGATGTAATATTTAAGCCCCTACTATAGTATTCTATGTTGAAATTAATTACACCCAGTGAGTACCCTTTGCAATTTAAACATTGAAGTTCCATCACCACACACATGTACATGATAGCTAATGTACAGTATGAGCACAACTACCATAAGTTAACCTGGCAAAATGCCAAGTTTATCAAGTTTTTAAAATGTAACACTCAGTCTCAGTCTTACAACAGGTGGACTTACACAGCTTCAATACTGACCAATCCTGGGCTCAAATGCTATTTGACATATTTCAGATAAGTGTAGCTTTTTCTCTGGATTTGTTTACCTGGACAGACGAGGTTTGGACTTTTGTGACACTTTTCTAAAAATAACATTGCAAGAGGGCCAGCTCAGTCAAGCTCTGAATATGTATTTAAAATAATTTCAAGTAGTCTTTGAACCCAGGTGTGAAACAAACGACTTGCTCCATTGTTGTCCTTGGCTACCAGAATGTAAAGTCATTCTATTTTAGAGTAGTGTGGCCCTTCTGACTTGTTTGGTATTTCATTCCCCACGGGCTGGGCAATACTTTTAATCTCTACTACTTCTATGGGGAATGTCTGTGTCCTATTTCATACAGTACCTTATTCCCTATATTGGGGTAATGCGAAAATAAACATTAAATACACCAAATGAGGTGTTTTATGTAGGGCCTAGTCATAAGTAGTTTACTAAATAGGGAGCAGGGTATCAGTTTGGACCCAGGCTTTATCTCCCGCTGTCCCTCTGGAAGTTTGTGATTGAGTGAGGAATGGAATGCTTTCATGCAGTTTCCCAGTGCAGTCAATGGCCTGAAATATCCCAGGATCTCCCTAGAGAGCGAGCCTCATGTCACCTCTCCTTTGGGTGTCTGTACAATGTTTGTGTGTATGAGAATTGTGGGAGAAAGGAGCACAAAAAACTAGTGGCACATGTTAACTCTATGAGGGCTGTTTGGGTATATTGAATAACAGGTGTACAGCTGAACTGAATTGCATACATATTGGGCACATTTCTTATAGGTTATCTCATGGTTGCAATTGAATGTTTTCAAGACTTGTTTGCATCATGTGTGGTTTTATCATGAAACAACATATTCTTCTTTATATTACATTTTAAGATCTTTTCAGGCATTATGCTTTATTCGGCCAATGTAGTGTAAGAAGATAGAGAACAGAGTTACTGCTGACCGAGATTGTATCATAATCACATGGTCACCGTAAGCAGAGAGAAACTAATCTGCTGGGGTTATTTTAGATATTGTTTCACAGCATTCAACCTTAGTTTAGTCCAAAGGTGCATGTAAATCTACTGTTAGTAGAGTTTTAAAGAATTACAGCTGTAACCTGTTGTATGCAATCCTGTTATTAATCCTTCCTGCTAGATCAGTTTTAACTTATCAGACAATGGTCTGTAAGTTATGGCAAGCCGTTTTAACATTTATTCGACAGACTGGATATTCCTTACAGATATCTGCAAGGTAATTTTGTCTTGTGAAAACTCTAATTCAAGATATCTATAATGTCATTCTGTCAAGTCAAAATGACAGTTGGAGATATCAGTAATTCAGTTTTGACTAGTCTGTTTTAAACGACTATTGCCATTCATGTTCCTGGGGTTTCTCATGACAGATATCTTTAAATAAATTGGAGATATCTGCAGTGTCTATTGTTGATATCATCAACTGAATTATGACTAGTTCTAATTACAGTTCCAGATATCTATATTTTTATTCTTACTAATCACAATTCCAGGTCAAGATATCTTAAATCCCCCTCAATTTAAGATATCTATATCGTTCTTTTGCGATTTCTTAAATAAAGTTTTAACTAGTCATAAATCAGTTGTAGATAACTTGGAACTGTATTTCTGACTAGTCTGAATTAAATTGAAGATATCTGAAACTGCAATTACAGCCAGTCAAAATGTAATTGTAGATATCTATTATCAAGTTATAGATATCTTCAAATTAATTTTGATTGGAGAAATCTCAAACTGGAGATATGTTAACTTTCATTCTGCCTGGTCAAAATGTAATTACAGATATATTGAATTTGGGTTTTAGTTAGGCAAAATTACATTGCGGATATCTGTAGTTACATGTAGGAGTCTGAAGTGGGAGTGAGTGGCTTGCTTGTATTCAGACATGCTACTACTCGTCAACCGTATGGCAAGCATTAAGGCTGCAGGCCTTGCACAACAGGTACTGTTAGCAAGGAACATGTTCATTCTGTATAGTCAAGTCTAGCGAATAAACGTTAAAACGGCTTGCCATAGTAAATCCCTGCCAAACCCCCAGTAACTAAGGCTGCAGCAATATGAGACTATGTTTACATACTCCGAGACCTACCTCAAAGAGCTTGAAAACCTGGATAAACCTGTTGGATACCCTCTGCCTCAAATACAATTGATACTTAACCTATTGGTTCAGTTTGCAAAAGTCAAATGCAAAGTCCCTCCAGTCTGGAATAGTCAATTGACCAAGCTAAACGACATTTGGCATCTTGCGTCTCGATTTTTAAGGATATCATTGCAGAGCAATCTCAAGTTTCATTTGTCATATGAACAGAATCCATCAGGTAGCAACAATCCTCATGACAGACCAACAACAGCACAAATAATAAAGAGTAAATTGAGTAAATCAAACCTATAAATAAGGACACAGTAATAATAAGTTAAGTAATATGCACAATACATATACACATGCTTTTGGTGGGCAGAAGGGATGTTGGAATTTTACAGAAGCAAATACTAATAGTCTGAGCATGAATGTATAGTAAAGAGGAGTCTGGTAACAAAAATGTGTGTGTGTGGGTGGGTGAGTGCGGTCAGTCAGTCCCATTCATGTGTGGAGCAGTGTCATGTCTTGCAAATAGGAACCGACTCTGAGAAAGTTGGTCTGGGATGTCATGTACATACAGACGATTGATGGATGATAGGCGGATTCATTTTGTGTGTGTGTGTGTGTGTGTGTGTGTGTGTGTGAGAGAGTCTTTTACTATTTCCTGTTCTTCAGGTATGCTGTGTCTGTGAAGAATTGCGGATCGGTTGTGGTAGGCAAATATGAGACAGTCTGACGATCCTGGATATCTACCTTTGAATTGGGCTAAGACAAGCCTTTAGAAAGACATGTTACCCAACTATCACAGCCATTAAAGTATGTTACCTTAATTTTCTTGCGCACTGAGAAAGTCCCCTTGTAGCAAGTGAGGTCAACAGCCTGGGTCAGGGACAGGTTGAGGATGTCAGTGAAGATGTCTGCCAACTGGTTTGCATAGCCCGAGGAAGTGACCAGGGAACGTCATCTGGACCAGTGGCTTTGTGAGTATTCACTTCCCTGAAAGTGCTACTCACATCAGCCACGGAAACCACAATCATCCTAGTTGGCTCCGTTTTGTTTTTCGCCTTCATGTGAGCACAAAATGTCTTGAGCTGGTCTGGGAGGAATTCAGAGATTCAGACTTCATTGGAACCACAAACAGCAATGTTGTCTTAATGTTTGCATTTTATTTTCTTCCTGTGTGGTTTTCCAACACAGGAAGAACTGCACCATTGCCATTAGATACCCTTGTCTGCATGACAATTTACTTTTAAAAAGGGGTGCCTAGGATAGACCTAAAGACCAAGAGAACACTGGAGATTATTCCAAGTTCCAACGTGTACTTTCTCCAAGAAAGGAATGGAATGTTTCAACAGAGAATTTCCCCCATCTGTCTCTCCTTCTTTTCCCCATCTTCACGTTTTCATTCTCTGAGCAATTAAAGTTATTTCTGCTGTGTATTTTTAAATCACGATTCCCACAAAGCACTCAGACATGGCATTTTCTATAAAAAGCTCCATAGATTTAAAGCCTTTTCAAAATATTTTACTAAAGCCTTTTATGTTTATTATTGCTATATATAGTTGGGTTTATGGTTCTTTTACACAATCCACGGTCCAAATGAACTTCTCAAAGTGAGCTGTATTGGAAGTGTAAGGTCTGTCTGCCATGGAAAATATGAAAAACTCAACATTAGTTCATTCTGTGAACTGTCTCTAACCTAAAAATAAGGGCATCATCCGGATGTACAATCAGAGGGGACCTTGCCCAGAGACAGAGAGAGAAAAGAGCAAAGCAGACCCAACGACAGACAGAGGGGGAAAAATAATACAATGTTTGACTCAGTCTAATGTACTTTGAGAATAATGTTTTCTAGCTAGGCATCATATATCTTTTTTATTTTTTTTTACTTATCAGAGTATTATAAGACTCTGCGGCTTGTTACAGAGACGGGTCTTAAAGTCACATTCTGCTCCCTCCCGTTTGGAAAGAGAGCAAGTGAATTCACTCAGTCAGTTGCTAACTGGTGTAGTTTGCTCCCAGAATCTGTTTGTACTGCCTTGCCAGTGCTAACAGTTGTGAACATGCCAAACATGCCATACGATTTGACAAGAGAGCACAAAGAAAGCCTTTAACAACAGCATGAGGTCAGCGCTGTGTTCAGGTTTATCAATTCATCTGGTCTCTTCACTTCACCGACAGAAGGTCATATTTGACTTGCAAATGCCCTCCAAATGCAAATCCAGCTGGTGACCAAGGCTGATGCTCATTGTGTTATATATATCTATATCTATATCTATATAAATGCAGTGGGGCAAAAAAGTATTTAGTCAGCCACCAATTGTGCAAGTTCTCCCACTTAAAAAGATGAGAGGCCTGTAATTTTCATTATAGGTGCACTTCAACTATGAAAAAAATCCAGAGAATCACAGTGTAGGATTTTTAATGAATTTATTGGTAAATTCCTCAGTAAAATAAGTATTTGGTCACCAACGAACAAGCAATATTTCTGGCTCTCACTGAACTGTAACTTCTTCTTTATGAGGCTCCTCTGTCCTCCACTCGTTACCTGTATTAATGGCACCTGTTTGAACTTGTTATCAGTATAAAAGACACCTGTCCACCACCTCAAACAGTCACACTACAAACTCCACTATGGCCAGGACCAAAGAGCTGTCAAAGGACACCAGAAACAAAATTGTAGACCTGCACCAGGCTGGGAAGACTGAATCTGCAATAGGTAAGAAGCTTGGTGTGAAGAAATCAACTGTGGGAGCAATTATAAGAAAATGGAAGACATACAAGACCACTGACAATCTCCCTCGATCCGGGCTCCACGCAAGATCTCACCCTGTGGAGTCAAAATGATCACAAGAACGGTGAGCAAAAATCCCAGAACCACATGGGGGGACCTAGTGGATGACCTGCAGAGAGCTGGGACCAAAGTAACAAAGGCTACCATCGGTAATACACTACGCCGCCAGGGACTCAAATCCTGCAGTGCCAGACGTGTCCCCCTGATTAAGCCAATACATGTCCAGGCCCATCAGAGGTTTGCTAGAGAGCATTTGGATGATTCAGAAGAGGATTGGGAAAATGTCATATGGTCAGATGAAACCCAAATATAACTTTTTGGTAAAAACTCAACTCGTCGTGTTTGGAGGAGAAAGAATGCTGAGTTGCATCCAAAGAACACCATACCTACTGTGAAGCATGGGGGTGGAAACATCATGCTCTGGGGCTGTTTTTCTGTAAAGGGACCAGGACGACAGAGCCATGTAAAGGAAAGAATGAATGGGGCCATGTATCGTGAGATTTTGAGTGAAAACCTCCTTCCATCAGCAAGGGCATTGAAGATGAAACGTGGCTGGGTCTTTCAGCATGACAATGATCCCAAACACACTGCCCGGGCAACGCTGGAGTGGCCTAGCCAGTCACCAGATCTCAACCCCATAGAAAATCTTTGGAGGCATGTTGAAAGTCCGTGTTGCCCAGCGACAGCCCCAAAACATCACTGCTCTAGAGGAGATCTGCATGGAGGAATGGGCCAAAATACCAGCAACAGTATGTGAAAACCTTGTGAAGACTTACAGAAAACGTTTGACCTCTGTCATTGCCAACAAAGGGTATATAACAAAGTATAGAGATTAACTTTTGTTATTGACCAAATACTTATTTTCCACCATAATTTACCAATAAATTCATAAAAAATCCTACAATGGGATTCTCTGGATTTTTTTTCTAATTTTGTCTCTCATAGTTAAAGTGTGCCTATGATGAAAATTACAGGCCTCTCATCTTTTTAAGTGGGAGAACTTGCACAATTGGTGGCGGACTAAATACTTTTTTGCCCCACTGTATATATATTTGTGTTTCCTGTACAGCCTAACTATCTTGTGGCTACAGTACTGCAATTACGTGGAAATCCAGCCTTGATGAGAGATTGGATTCTGAGAAACCTTTTTTGAGTGTCATTTATTACATTGTATGACAGTGTACCTGATCAAAAGCAGTAGTTCTTACAGAACTTTGTAAACACCACTTATCTTCATCATAATTATTTATATCATGCTGTAATACATTAAAGAGAAGCACTACACTCTTCTGGATGTAGATTAAGTATTTCTTCCCACCCAGAAGACTCTTGCAACAAAACGAATCTCTGACATACGTTTGTTTGTTTAAAAATCTGTGCTAAATATTGTAACTCTGGCAATATCGCCTGGCAGCATAAATTGTTTACCCATTCACAAGTGATTTTCACGTATGCAAAGTGATAAAATAATAGGCTTGACTTCATAGTAAACAAGATGTATTTTCAAGTCCTTTTTACATCAACAGTTGTCACAAAGTGATTTTACAGATACTCCGCCTAAAACCTGACAGAGCAAGCAACAACAAGATATTGGCTTGGAAAAACCCTAGTATTGTCGGGACCAAAGAAGAAACCCTGAGATGAGACAGACTCTGAGGGGTGGCCAATCATCTTCTGGCTGTGCTGGGTGAAGATAAGAGTGTATTACGTTTTTGGGCCACATAAGTATTTCATTCCGGAGTTGCTGTAGTGGTAGCGTATTTGCTTGGAGATGTAAGGTATTAGTTGCCTGAACATCTCTCGTCACATTGACTTGCTTGGCTGGTAAATTATGTTTTTGTGCTGCTTTTAAAGACCTAAAGGCTATAACTGCTTTCAAAGTGGAGAGAAATCATCACAGTTAAATTTCACACGCTTCTGCCTGATGTGGCAAAACAACTAGCTTATCTCTAAAAGCTTCTAACCTACAAGGCATTTTGGCAATGTAGTGTGCATACAGGAAGAAATAATTATATCATTTCTAAAGTAGATGAGAGCATTATCTTCAAAATTGCATAAAAATAAGTGATTGCTTATCATGTATCTAATAAAATATATTTTGTTGATAGTGAATGTGATTGAAATAATTGCTTTTAGATGGATATTTGGGGATTTTGATACTAAAGCCCTTAATCTACATACCCAGCATCAAACTCATGGATACCAATTTTATGTCTTTGCATTCAATTTTGAAATCACTGTTAGAACAATTGCTAACTACAATTAAAACAATGACTGGAAATATAGAACTAGTCCAGTAGCAATATGCATGCTAGCTGTTCTTTTAGACTTCAATTCATGGTTCTTGTTGAGACGTTATGCTGACTACTGCTGAAGACAATAGATAAGACGTGGTGGCTGTCACTGATAGGTCCCACACACCCTGTCCACACCTCCTACTAGGAACTGTTCATGTGACTGTCATAGATCCATCGGCCATAGGGGACGTTGAAACTTACCATACAAGCGTATGCTGTAAAATAAACCTTTCTTATTGGAGAATAATTTACTGTGTAATGGTTGCCTATGACCATAGACCACTTTCTATGTGTTCTGGCATAAAAGACTGTTAACTTTTGAATATTGGAAAACAGTGGAAAATCAAGACTGTGCACGCATGCAAATAAAGTTCACCCCTGACTTACTGCTGAATTGTTTTTATTTATGGATCAAAAGGGAACAGAAGCTAACATAGTGCTAGTTAGCATTAGCTTGCAAAACTTTTTATCATCCCTATTAAATAGACAATAGTACACAGACAACATATCAAATGTTAAAACTTAGAAATATCATTTTTTTCAAAACAATATGTGAATATTGAATTTTATGCCAGCAACACGTTTCAAAAAAGTTGGGACGGGGCATCACCTTTTCTTTTTAAAATACTCAGTAAGCGTTTGGGAACTGAGGCCAATTGCTGCAGTTTTGAAAGTTTCATACTTTCCCATTCTTGCTTTATATAGGATTTCATTTGCTTAAGTGTTTTGTTGTATATTCAATTTCATAATGCGCCAAATGTTTTCAATAGGTGACGCGTCAGTACTGCAGGCAGGGAAAGGCTGAAAGGATCACCCTATCTGGGATGCTGTCTTTGAACCCAAGCATGGGACTTACCTGTTGCCAATCAACCTTATTAGTTGTGAGATGTTCTACCATTTTATTTTCTTGCATTACTCACCTTTTCCAGACTTGGTGACCCTATCCCTGCTTGTTTTAAATTTGTTGCTGGCACACAATTTTAAGTGGGCATATATTTTTTAAGGAACAATAAATGTTTTACATTTCAACATTTCATATGCTGTCTTTGTACTATTTGTATTAAATGTAGGATTTAAATGATTTGCATATCTTTGCATTCTGTTTTCATTAAAAAAGTTAACTGCTTTCCAACTTTTTGGAAACGGGGTTGTCAAACCCTCAGGCTAAATACTATAATTTACTTATTTGTATTGGTACAACGTAGTGATTAATGCTGTGCCTTTGCTCATGTTGCAGGTTATATACAGTTTCTCAGTAGACAGGTATATAATTACTCATTGCCTCGTAACTCATATGTATTATAACATATCATTACCGTCACCATCCCATTCCCCTGCAACAGTTATCCATACTGGATAGGTCGTAAATGTGTCTAAGTAACCTTAGCTTTAGAGATCCATTAACATGATCTCTTTGTCCCAGATACAATTCATGCATGGCCTACTTTGCCTTATTCATTATAGATTTTTTTTCAACTTTGCCTGGTCCTTGATCTGTTCATTGTAGTCTTGCCAACTGATTCACAGGAGATAGCAAGCGAACCGCAGCCATTCTGGGATCAGGCCTTATTTCACCAATTGGGTTAAATATTTTTATTTGGCAACCCAGACAAGCTCTTGTTGTGTAAGGGATATAGTGAAGAAGCCTCTTGTTCTCCTGCTATCACAGTGATATAACCTTTTTACTAGCCTTAAGATAAGACTGTTCTTACCTTCCGTCAATTGATTGTGAGTGACGTCGTTGTGTTGATATGCTTATACAATGTGTGTTAATGTGCCTTAACCACAATTTCTGTTGCAAAATGAACAACATTTCTACAAAGCTGAGCACTAGAAACCATGAAAGCTGTCAGTTTTGTACTACATGTATGTGTTAAGGCCAGTATGGTTACGTAAAAATAGCTGTTGTTAGGGGAGATAATAGTAGTGGACCCAAGCTCACGACACCAGACACAAGCAACCAAACTCAAGGGTGTTTAATGAAGGGTTGGGTTTTAAAGGACAGAGGCAAGGCTGGAGGGGATGGTAGGCAGGGTTGCACGGTAGGCAGGCAGCATGGCCAGAGCAGGTAAGCTAGCAGGCAGGCAGGTGCACAAGGTTGTAGGCAGGAAATGGAGGATCTCTGAACAGAGGAGAACAACGTTAGGAACAACAAGGAAGCACTTCAACTTAAACAGGTTTACTTAGAATAAAGGTGCGAACGTTACTACCTAAACTGTCCCACTTGATTCAAACCAGCAATAATTGCATCTGACCAATAACTGAAAGGTAGATTAGCTGGCTAATTAACTTTTTTCTTCTTTCACAGATCACTGGATTAAAGCATCTGCTAAGGGACTAAAATGTAAAATGTACATTAGCGTGGACCTTATTTATGACTTATTTCTAATTTTCTTACCCTCGTACTTTGTTAGAATATACACTTATAATAACCTTTCGGATAGAATGTGAGCACGTTTGAACAATATGCAGATGTATGTCAATGATTTTCAGCTTTTCAGTGCTTTAACTACTTGTTGGTTTGCTGTAATTTTATAGCCAGGTCGGTCGATCAAGAAGAGGCAGATGGTCCATGCCATTAGAGAGCTGTACCTTAATCCATTTCATAGAAACTGGCCTCAAATCGTTCTGAGAGAAGCTGGAAGATTTTCTTACACTGAAGTCTGTTGCACTGTTTGAAATGGTAGAACTTCCAAATGGATATCCAGTTCATCCAGAGATGTGGGGAGAACTAGATGAGTTCAAGCAGGCTAGAGAGATAGTTTGTGCAATGAAAGTGATGAATGACCATGGTGAACTCAGTTTCTCTTATCCAGAAATTCAGCAGTCTCCTGACATGAAGTAATCCCCAGCTTCAGTTTTTACCACAAGTTGTTGAGGAACATTTTCATGCTTACCCAGACAGTAGACCTTGATTTTGCTGTGAGAAACAATTAACACACACATACTTGATGAACTTGGATCACTGTGGGTTCACAGTCTGACGAAGAGGACCTGGGGCTCAGGAGAACAGGAAAACTACATGGCTTCCTAGTTGAGTTTACGGCTTCCCTCCCTCCAGGAGCCTCTAATCTGTCTCTAATCCCTCAGCTTACCAGACTGGCTGTACTGAACTTGGCTAGTGTGGGGCTAACCTTGAGGGAAGGAATTAGACTGCTAGTGAACGTTCCTCTAAAAGAGTCATTCTATGTGGTTCTGAGCAGGGGAATGGCAAGTATGCATGTCCTATGTTCACCTTCTGGGCTTATTTGCCAATTTATTAGCTCCCCGGTAGTGTTTGTTAAAGCCCCAGCAACTCTCTTTCTCAGTCCATGCAAAATATAAATCATTACATAATACAGTCAACAGCACAAGGACAAAAATAGATACATTTTAAACATACACTGTATAACTCAGTTCACCTGGGGTGAACAAAGCAGTGTCTCTTCAGTCATGTTCGCTAAGCAGACTTCATCACCATTATCGGTCGTCTCCCTGGCCACTATTTTCAAAAGCCCAAACCTTTTGACCCTTTCCATCTTTGGTGATCGAGATGTAGCAATTTGATCCGGTAGTTAACCAGTAGAAGACAACCACGTCAGTGTACTATATTTGATTTTAAGTTAATTGTGTTAGTCAGAGTAGGTGGGGTTTATTGGCTTGCTTGCAACACGGCTTGTGGTTGTATTGACCTTTTGGTGGTTCTGAATGATGCAGCCAAGTGTTGTCTTACCCTAATACACAAGGTCTTTCTTGACATAATGTTCTTTGAGACTGTGTCTGATGAAATAAAGGATGACACTATTACGTTTTTTACTTTTCAGTTTCAACTGAACATGCCATGTAACAAATAAAGACACTGCATACTTTTGTCAACTTAGCCCTGTTGCAAGAGAGCATTCTACCTAAATTCTATATTGGTATTTTAGCCAGGCTTCTCTTCTTATTTTAAGTGCAGAAAGGCTTGGGAAAGGTCAAGATCCTACCAATGCAGTCCCAGTCCTGTAATTGTACTTCGATATTGGAATTATTCAATAAAATATAACTCAAATATACAGTGCAGTCTTAGTAAGTATTTGTTGTTTTTGCTCTGTTCACATTGGATTTGAAATTAAACGGTGACTTGTAAATGTATAGACTGTCAGCTTTAATTTGAGTGATTCACATTCATAATCTCAAAAGTGTAGGACTTACAGCCCTTTTTATACATATTCACACTTTTAGGGACTTAAGTATTAGACTAATAGCTGTTTCTTTTGTTTGTTATTGCATAGTTATTTCATGCACAAAGTGCTAATAATAGGTCAAGAGATAATTCTAGATGTGGCATTACCTATCGGGGGTATGTTGCTGTTGTCTCTTAACATAAGGAGCAAAAAAGGTGTCGATGCAAGTAAAGCAGCCCATCGTGAGGCTGACGAATCAGAAACAGGCCAAAAAGGTAGGTGTGCCAACATAAACAGTTTTGTACATTGTTAAGAAGCAGGGATGCACTGGTGAGCTCAGCAGAAACAACCAACCTGGTAGAACACAGAATACCAATGTAGTAGATGACTGAAGAATTATTTCAATTGAACCAAAAAAACTCATTTTTGAATGTCAAACAGACCAAGAACACTCCAGCATGTAGGCATGGCTGTGTCAAAGACTGCTATTAGGAGAAGACTAGTCCAGCATAACCTCAGAGGGTTTTCCACAAGGAAACCACTTGTAACCCAATCACGCCACCTAAATTCAGTTTATCATGCATTTCACTTGAAGATAAGGCTGAAGGCAAAGATGCCCTGAAACCGGACAGAAAATGAAGATGGCTGCAGTACAGGCCTGGCAGAGCATCACCAGGGAAGATACTGAGTGTCTGGAGATGTCTGCGGGGCACACACTTCTGTTGGCCATTTGCAACCAAGTACTAAAAATGACAGCTTTATTTAAGGTTATCTTATTGCTTTTGGGTCCTGTTACATGGAGAGACTGAATATAAAGTTTATTAACCTCTACACAGTTAACTGTTTATGGATGTAAGTACCCTTAAATTAAAGCTGACAGTTTATCCTCTTAGTCCTATTTCATTTCAAATCCAATATGCTGGTGGACAAAGCCTACAGAAAATTGGATCATCGTTGCTTCAACCTCGTAGTGTTGACATCTATCTCATCATGAAAATATTTGAATGCCACTGGTCTTTTTACTGAGCAGATACTAGCACTAATTACCAAGCAGATACTAGAATTAACAATCAACGACTCTGTAGTCGGAAAACCGATTTGTATGTCCGTAGAAACATTTGGGAAGGCAGAATGAGCACATATCTTGCTTTCGGCCTGACCTAGTTCTCAGTTGTACTGTAGTTAATATTTAAACTGCCATTGACGTCTGAACAGAGGTCCCTCAAACAGTGTCACTCCTACAAAGTCCAACTGCACTCTACCACAACAATCTCAACTTTTATTTTTTAGCTTCTCTGCAATTTTTGCTGTGTTTCCTAGAATACAGAATTACTATCTTGTATTCTGTGTTCATTTTCATTTGTGTCACAATGTTTAGAATAAGATTATGGTGGGAAGGGAAGAGCTGGTGACACGGTACGCAGTGACCCCCTCTAATGTTCGACAGTGTAATTCTGTGACGATAATGATGGTGGTGATGATAATACTCTTTCTCCTTATTGTTCTGTGGCTTTTTTTGAATAAACTTTAACAGGGTTTCTCATCATCCTGACCAGTAGATTGTGTTTTATGCCATGTAGTCCTTTTTGATCAACTTAACCTAACTGTCTAATGGTAATTGGATTTCAGGAGCCCGGGAGGTGGCGCAGAGGAGCCCATTTGCCTGCTGGTTCAGCTCCATGCTCTACTGCTTTGGAGGGGGCGTTCTCTCAGGCCTCATGATGGCGGAAGCCCCCATAGCCCCTCTGTCCAACAGCACCAACATTATCCTTGCCTCAGTCATCTGGTGAGTGCATCTCCCATTAGCTTTCAGAGATCACAGGAAAGGAGGCACTCGTGTCCAACTACACCAATGTCTTCAAGGCCTCTGCTGTTTGGTGAGTGAAGGGGGAAAGATTGAGGGATGGAGAGACACGGAGCGAGTGACGCAGAAAGGGGCGGGAGAGAATTTGGAGAGAAAGAGAGGAATCGCAGGACAACTTGTCTCTGGGAGGGATGGGTAATGACTAGTTTTATGTAGATTGTTGTCAGTAGACCCTGAGTAGCCAAGGGACTTACTGCAGGAGAAAAAACAGATTCAAGTGCCTTATTAAATAGGACTCCTGTTACTAATGACTTTTTTTTGGAGAGGTAATTGGGAAATGCTGGAAAAACCATACCAATGGGTGTGAGACTGGAAAAAAGAGGACGTCCACCTTTCTTCCTCTTCTGTACCATACATTGTTTGTGCCCTCTGCTGGTTGGAAGCTAGCAAGCACAGGGTTCCCAAAATATTAACACACCTTAATAAGATGTATAAATCTGCGGCTCAGTCAAATCCTGCACCCGTTTAAGTGACTTGCGAAACCGCCACAGTAAAAAAGAACGCTCCATTAAAATGCTGTTTTGTTTGAACAGTTTGAGATGGGGACGGGCAGCTTTCTGCAATACAAACACGCGACTGTGAACATAATGACATTCTCTGTCTCTCAAGCAAATGTGGTATAACGAAACCTGATCAGATATCCCTGTGTTTTTTTATTCTCACAGGCAAAATTAAGTGATAGAAAGTACTTGGCTGATAATGCGTGGCACTCAGCTGAACGCACTGCTGCCTTGAAACAAGGCTATCAGGCTTCTCTAAAATGGGAAAGGTGGCATGACATCAAGGTTCTGGTTGTACGGCTATTGAGACAGACGGAGATTACCATGTGTCATTCAAATATATTATCTTACAGGCACTGGTGCCCTGAAGTCGAATGTGCTTTACAAAGGTCACATTTATGTACATTTTTGTTTTAAAATTAAATACATTGGAAAAGTCATAAGATATTTCCTGAATAAATAAATATACTGTATATGAAATATATTTAGGAAATGTTCCGCCATGCTCCTGTATAAAAAAAATATTTAGCAGCTGAATGTTGTCAAGAGCAACTTCCTGGAGCAGTGAAGGTTATGTGCCTTGCTCAAGGCACAACTACAGTATTTCTTTAATTTTTTCTTGGGTTATGAATGGATATTTGAGGAAACACGATCATGGTCTCAACTCCAAAACAATGTTTCTTTAGGCTAGGCTTCATGTTTTGAATACTGACTATTGAACAGTGCTGTACATTATTTGAACATGGACATTTTAAGTAGCTGTCTTTGTCGCGTTTAGTTACCTTGTGAATTTCATTAGCTGGCTCAGTGTTGTTTTCATGAGTCAGACTTAAGCTAGCGTGACTGAATATGCAAATGAACAATTAGCCAGTTAGTCAGCCATTAGCAGTGCTCTAGCCTGAAAAGATTTATATCTGCATCGCGGAGCATGTCAAGCCTGGTCCCAGGTCAAATGCTGACAAACCATGTTTAATACCAAACTGACCACTGTAGTATGTTACACAGCACAAATTTCTGCAGCCAGGTTAGAACATGTTTTCACTGAATTATTTTTTAATGTAATTTGAAATTGTCATTTGATTTTCTAGCGACTGGGAAAATGCTCTAAACACTAGACTACCCAGCAGCTCTAAAATAACAAAAAAAACATAAAACCGTATAGAAAATCTGAGAAATTCATCTGAGTTTGCTGAAGAGCTTTTCATGTTCTACCTTCCCCTAACCTCCCATTATGCTGGCGTGTAAGAACATGGAGGGCGTCTGCTGTAATATACTGGTAATACAATTGTGTCGGTCATGAAATACTTCTCAGGCATTCATTGATTATTTTCTTCTTCAGTGAGAGATGGTTATGATTTACATTCAGCTTCCTATTCCCCAGCTGCATATTGGCTGGGTTATTCTCATTGTGCTTGAGGAAGTGTTTTGTGAAACACTTCCCCCTGCTGGTGAACTAAAATGACTGCTGGACAGCTCATAATATAACCAGGGGATTTACGTTCAACTGAGGTCACACGTCAAGCTTATTCTCTCTGTCTGTCTGTCCATCTGTGTGTGTGTGTGTGTGTGTGTGTTTGCCCCTGTACATGCTTCCGTAGGTACCTGGTGTTCTATAGCCCCCAGGACGCGGTGTACTCCTGCACAGCCCTCTTCCCCCTGCGTCTGGTTCTCACAGCAATGAAAGAGGTGACCCGCACATGGAAGGTCCTGGGAGGGGTTACTCAAGCACACAGCAAGTACAAGAATGACCTGCTGGTGATGATCGCTGTAGGATGGGCCAAAGGTAGGTATCACACACACACACACACATCTTAAGTACATGCGTCAAGGGAGGCTGGTGCCACCTTCATTGGGGAGTCGTACAATCTGGCGTACAAACCCTGGCCGTCATACAATTTGCTAAGACACCACACAGTGTCACACATTAACGCTCTTGCTGGTAATTCGTGAAGTATACATTGTCTTGTCAATTTAGAAAAGAAAGCCTTGCTGTTAGTCAGAAGACAGATTTCAGGAACGTAATGGATGTTAAAACCATCAGTATTGTGGTTTTTCATTTCCTGAGTACGGGGGCTTACAAATGTTTCTCGGCTTGACACTAATTGTGATCCTGAAAAATGATTGTGTCACTTTAGTGCTCTGTACTTGGAATAGCAAACAGCATAGCCTTACACACATTCCCTTAGTATTTATCAAGCCGCAAACTAATGGAGTTCATTGATTTGACGTCTTCTGAAAAATTTGCCTGATTTGGTCTCAGATCAGGTTGGTGAAACAACAAGCACATCTGGGAGCAGGTTATGAAGGGTCTTTAACACGCATTGAATGACACGCATTTTTCTCTCATCAGGTGCCGGCGGAGGGCTCATCAGCAACTTCGAGCAGCTGGTACGAGGAGTCTGGAAGCCAGAGTCCAATGAGCTTCTGAAAATGACCTAGTGAGTGTCTCCCCCGACCCGTACCACGTTGTGCACAGAGCCATGCAACTGGAGACTTACCGACTGACACATATGCCCTCGGCTGGCCCACTATGACTTTGATCTCTCAGCGATGACGACGGCCCGGCCTGACGTGCCTCCCTAGTCCGACATGGAGGAGAGAGGCTGAGAGAAACAGAGGGAGAGTCTGCTGGGGAGGGATGGAGGGAGAGAAAGAGGAGGTCACGAATGCCCGGTTGACAGCTGGGACTCTGACCATACGTTTGTGTTTGTGCAGCCCCACTAAGGTCACCCTGATCGGAGCGGTGCTGTTCGCCCTGCAGCAGAACCAGTACCTGCCGATCCAGAGGCATCACCTCATGCTTCTCTACACCGTCTTCATCGTCGTCAACAAGGTCGGTCATTATCCCTAACCCCTGACCCTGGCCTCTCTAGCCCCAACTCTGATCCTGACCCATACCCCAACCCACTCATTCTACTCTCCTCTTCTTCCTTCCCTGCCGTCAACATCCCAAACAGAAGAACAATTACATGGGAAATAAGTGCATGCAAATTGTATTTTCTGTACAGATGTAAGGATTCCAAAATACATTTAGAAATACATTTTATGCATTAATATACATTAGAAACTGCATTACAATGACTATTTGTCCATTATGTTTCATTCAAAATATGTTTTACATGTGTTTCTTTTCCGTCTGTGAAGGTTATATTCTAACCTAACCTAACCCTAGTCTTAACCGTCAACATCTCTGGACAGGGACTCTGCACAGGGCAGTGTTCCCAGACCACATCCAGTCTGGTCCCTGATCTGTTTATGCGAAATAGCAAACTCATATGTCACTGTGAACAAATATCTATGGATCAATATAAATGCAAATAACAACCTTGAGTAAAAAAACATGCTCTGGAGTATCTGTGAAAATGCCTTTCTGTCCAGAAATAGGCTTCATTCTTGATTTGGGAAATCGGCCAACAACTAAAGTTAAGTGCTGTTAAACAACATTCCCTGCTCTCTGTCTCACAGCATTACATTGCAGTATTTAAGTAAAAAAACGATTTCAGTGCAAAAAGCTACAGTCCCATTGGTCCTCTGCTTAACAGTGAACTTTCAGTTCCTCCTCTTTGCACTCTCAGGGCTGAGGAATTTTAAGCTTCACACAGTCTTGAATTACATTGTACCTGGTAGGTTGTTGGCTGAGCACCTCAAGCTCAGCCTTGACCAGAAGGAGCTGCTCAGGCACCCCAGGTTAATGCAGTGGTCCGAGGCGCTCTTTTACAGCACCAAGCTGACCACCACAGTTTAGCTTGAAGCATCGACCTGGGCGTCTGCAAGGCTAAGTTAAGTTTTCAGGTGATAGTGCCCTGACATGCGAAGATCCACTTCACCTGGTTGGAAGGGCAGTTGGGAGAAAAGCAGAAGGAAATGACTCGGAAGCCTAGGAAGAAGGCTTGGCCTGTCCGTTGGTAATTTTTGCTAGGGACAGGGCCAGAGATACAATTGGATATGACAAAAGTTGCTCAGAGCGAAATATTTTTCTTAAAAATGAAAGATCTGCTATTGCTTTCCGAGAAGAACTGCCCGACTCGCCTGTTAAGGTTCATGCTCTACAACCTTAGTATAGGACGACCTCTTCTCACATGGAGAGCTGCGCCTAACCCAGACACCTGTCATCTCCCATCAAGACTACTGCAACTCACTGTAGGTAGTGCCCCTGGCTTGTGCCATCAAACCCTTACAATTTAACCACAGCGCCATAAGTTCTCCCATGTCGCTGCACTCCCCTGCACACTCCACTGGCTTCGCATCCACTACGGAGCAGCATGGGGAACCGCTTACCTTGTGTTCCCTCTTACTAGCAGCTCTTGATTGAGTAAAACATTACCTGGCGCAACTGTGATGTGGCTATTAAAAGTGTCTAGCTTAAAACAAATGCACACGTTTTAAGTGGTTCTAGTTATGTTAGGTATATTGCTTAATTCAGTGTGGCTCTAGTTAAGTTAGGTAAATTCACGCTTAATTCAATGACCTGGATTACCTCTGGCTATGACTCAGCGTTAGTGGGAATGTTTCCCCTGACAGGAGGCTGTTTTCATCATTTTCACTTGGTTGCATCATTCTTTCTCCATCCTCCAAATTGACAGGTCCCCTCCCCCTGATTCCTTATAACCACAGGTTCTCAGAAGACTCTAAGCTTTCAGTTTTAGAGTTCAACCGTTACTTCAGTGAAGTTGCATTTAATCAGATAAATCTGATACCGGCCCCACATTGCTCGCTCTATAGACGGTGATCTTTACAGCACTGCATTTCTCCTTCCTTACAAACAAATCCATGTTTTCCCTATTTTTTTCCCTCCCTTAGACAAGGATGATGCTGACCGGTTCATCAACCTCCCCCTTCGCACCCATCGAATCTCTGGTGTACCGCACCTTGTTCTTGGGGCCAACGGTGTCGTCATATGCCGCCCTCACCTCAGGGACCCAGAATTCCTCTGTGAAGAAGCTGTCTGCAGACAGCTCAGTTAAGAAGAGCCCCAAAGGGGCCTCCGAGAGCCCGAATGGAGCTGCGGTCCCTGAGAATAAAGCCCCTGGGTCACCGGCCAATACAGCTGCACACCATAGGGGAAGGAGCTCCCTGACTAAGGCCAAAGAGCAGCTGGAAAACGCCGGATCTGAGGGCACCAAGAAAAGTGAATAGCCCCCATTATTCACTGTATTGTACAGAAATAAAATCTAGAGTTCTGACAGATGCAATTTGAGTGTTAAAGTTGTGGTTACACTTTAACTACGTTTCAATGCTGTACTTCTTTATCTTGGCTATGCCAACCTACAGTATCCTCTGTATCTTGTGATACTCATCCGGTGTAGGTTTCCACGCCTCTTGGTCCAAACCCTTTCATGCATGATGTGTAGATATGCAAGCAATATGGTGAAGCTTCATCGTGCTTTGTAAACACATATCTAGATCTTTGAGAAGGGTTATAGCCAAGTGGGAGGAAATTGGGGCCAGCTGAATGAGAGCAAGTATGATCTGTGCTGGTTTTAATATATTATAAAGTAAATGTAGCTCTATTGAACTTTATCAAAGCTTGATAATCCTTTTCTAATTCTGCGTTCACGCATCCTGTTTTTTCTAAGATGTTTTGGTGAAAACTACTGTCCATTCTGCTGACCTATGAATGTCCACCACTGTTGAAATATTATAATATAATCTATTCTTGTTTATTGAGCTGTATATTTTCTTCTATGAAATGTGTTAAGATTTTGCATACAAAGTTTATATAATTACTGTTGTATTTAACTTGAAAGAAATGCACTTGATTGTACGAATTTCTAAATGGAATGCTTTTTCTGCATTTTGCTGCACACACTGTCTTGTTTGTTAATGCTTTCAATTTGATCACTTTACTTGATAACACTTGTGTGAGAAATTTTTTAGTTATACATCTTTTAAGATTTCAGTTCATAAAAAATCATAATTGGCGAAATATTCAAACAGTCTCAGAGCTCCTTTGAGTCAGCTAAGACTTTCTGACCGCTACCTGAACTTTTTCCTCAACCAATACCAAGAGGTCCTATTTTTCTTGTAACTGGGGCATGTTTAAGTGCAAGACACTAAAATGGCATGAATCTCATTTAAAAGATAAATCTCAACCTGCTCCATGTACAATGGAGTTTGTTTTAATTAAGAAGTGTGCGGTATGGCAGCCCCTAATGAACAGTACATGTGTACATGACTGGCATTAATTGCCCTAATGTCTGAAGTCTTGGATTTGGAACAGCGGAAACAAACGCAGATCACGTGCGTAACCAGTCTGCTATCAGGAAGATGAAGAGCAAGTGAAACATTGCATCACTGTAGCATCAGAACTTGATTGATACCTCGCCCACTTTCAACAACCCAGAAAAATAAAAAACTGAAATCCTGAAATCCTAAAAGTTCACAAAAAAACATCAGATAGTTTGGAAAGGAATCCCACAGGAATACAAATTAAGAACCGAGGTGGTGTTCAAAGACTAGGTGTAAAGAAGTCTTGTTGCAGATAGCAGATATCTGTCTGTAGTGCACACAGTCCACAGAGTCACCACCTCCGCATGTCAATTAGGGTGCTACCTATGTGTGTGTGTGTGTGTGTGTGTGTGTGTGTTTGACCCGGTGAATTCAGAGTCCTGGTAAGTTAAAGTCATATTTCTTCCTTTCTCTTTCTCCCTCATATGATCTGATGGTTGACAGCTCCACTCCAAGCGGAGCAATTGCTTCCAGACAATTCCTCTAATGAGGTCCAGCCTCTACCTCAGTACGCACAGGCACACTAGTTGCACGGCCTCCAGTAAAAGGGCCCGGCCGGGGTCAGGGGATAAGCCAAGGGCATTGCGTGCTATGCATTTGGACTGTCGAGTTGTCTCGCCGTGTCAAACACAGGAAGAAGATTAAGCTGGAATGGCAGCTCAGTTAAGTACAGGGTTTGTGTCTTAAATGGCTTCCTTCCAGTGCACTACATTTGATAAGGGCCCATAGGATAGTCAGAAGAAGTGCTCTGGAGACTAGGGTAAGCTTTAGAAGGCTGCCGGGGTCAAATGAAGAATGGTGCTTCGATATCAGGGGAACGTGCTCACCTCATCTACTGCTACTACTTCTGCCTGTCTGTTTTTGAATGATGAGGTTACTGAATAGGCTGTGTAAATAAACCATATCATCGGAACTGATGACTTTTTGATGACATCCGTATTTCAATAAGTATTACATTAGAGACAAGGACAACGAATAATTGAATGTTTTGAGTCCACGCCAGTTGAATTAAATTATATTTAAGACACAGTAAACTATGACTTCACACCAGGGACAGACAGCAGCGCTGCATGTCATGTGTGTAACGTGGGCACGGTGGCTACCTGTGCTAAGTGTTCTGGTTTGAGGGGATTTTTTAAGTTTCTAATGTCATCTTTCACAAAAGAGATGTTTGTCTGTAAAAGACATCTAGTGTCTGGGCACTATAAATATATATATATATATATATATATATATATATATATATATAATGTTGTTGCATCACAACCTGGAATTAACATGAATTGTTGGAGGATTTGCATCATTTAATTTACAGAACATGCCCACAACTTTGAAGATGTTTTTATTTATTTATTGTGAAGCAAAACAAATAGGATAAAATAACAGAAAAAGTCAATGTGCATAACTTTTCACCCCCCCTAAAGTCAATACTTTGTAGAGCCAGCTTTTGCAGCAATCACAGCTCCAAGTCACTTTGGATAAGTCTCTATTTGCTTGCCACATCTTACCACTGGGATTTTTGCCCATTCCTCCTTGCAAAACTGTTCCAGGTCCTTCAAGTTGGATAGTTTGCGCTTGTGAACAGCTTTAAGTCTTGACCAGGCCATTCCAACACATTTACATGTTTCCCCTTAAACCACTCAAGTGTTGCTCTAGCAGTGTGTTTGGGGTCACTGTCCCGCTGGAAGGTGAACTTCCGTCCTAGCCTCAAATCACACACAGAGAGGTACAGGTTTTGCTTGAGAATATCCCTGTATTTAGCACAATTTTTCCCTCAACTCTGACTAGTTTCCCAGTCCCGGCTGCTGAAAAACATCCCCACAGCATGATTCTGCTATCACCATGTTTCACTGTGGGGATGGGGTTCTTTGGGTGATGTGATGTGTCGGGTTTGCGCCAAGCATAGCGTTTTCTTTGATGGCCGATAAGTAAAATGTTAGTCTCATCAGACCTCCAAACATTTTGGGAGACTCTCACATGCCTTTTCGCAAAACTTGGTGGGCGGCTGTCTCTTGGGAGGTTTGCTGTTGAGCCATGTTCTTTCCATTTGGTTTTGATAGATTTGATGATGCTCCTGGGGTTCAAACAAGTAAGGATTTTTTTTTTTATAACCTAACCCTGACTTGTACTTCTCAACAACATTGTCCCTTACTTGTTTGGAGAGTTCCTTGGTCTTCATGGCAGTATTTGGTTAGTGGTGCCTCTTGCTTAGATGTTGCAGCCTCTGTGGCCTTTCAAAAAAGGTGCGTATATGTACTGACAGATCATGTGACAGAGTGCATACAGGTGGACATAATTTCACTAATTATGTGACTTCTGAAGGTAATTGGTTGCACCAGAGCTTTTTATGGGCTTTATAACAAAAGGGTTGAATACATATGAACATACCAATTTTATTTTTCTTATTTCACTTCTCCAACTTAGACTATTGTGTTTTGATCCATCACATACAATTCAGATTAATAAAACGTTGAACTAAGGCTGTAATGCAACAAAATGGGTAAAAAGCCAAGGGGGGTAAATACTTTTGCAAGGCACTGTATATATATATATATATATATATATATATATATATATATATATATATATATATATATATATATATATATGTATATATATATAAAGGAATGATCTCAAAGTGCATAAAAAAGAAAATAAGGAATAAGAAAATAATAATATTAAAGGAATAAAAGAAGACTAAAATGTCACACCTTGATTCTAAATATTGTCTAGAACGGAGAATAATGTTGAAGATTATTTCTTGATTAATTTCAAACATACACCTGACATTATATGTAATTGCAGAATCCAATGTGTTGAGAAGCATTCTCTGAAAACATTGGAGAAATGGTCTCTTTCAGATAGATAAGGTTTGTTTATTGTTGAGTGTTTTCCCAGCTGTGGGTTACATGGACTCTTATAGCCTACTGACATGATGTTCCTAATTTTTTGTTTAGTTTTTGTAAATTCATTGTTTCCACATAGTAGGTAAGTGATATAAATTACACTACTGCTGTCAAGGGCAATTGTCCATACTGTAATTCTCCTAAAGCGTACCGTTAACCATGTACAGACCCAATGTGTGAGAGCTGCAAGACTTGTGACCCATTTCTTGTTGGTTTTCTTGTAGTACTTGTGTCAGGATATTTTATGGTTTTGGCATTAAGGTCTCCCCCAACTAATAAATATCTGTGGTCCTGGAAAACACTGACCTCTCCATCTAGATCAAGGGACTGTTTTCATTTAAGTAGGTGGATTCGTGTCAAGGGGATGTACAAGTAGGTAGTACACAGGAGGGTTTTTATTGTTGTTAAATCTTTTATTTTTTTATAGTTTAATAGAGTGGATTTGGGCTACTTTACACTAAATGAATCAATCAAATGTATTTATAAAGCCCTTTTTACATCAGCAGTTGTCACAAAGTACTTCTACAAAACATCCAGCCTGAAATTCCAAAGAGCAAGCAACAACTATGTCAGTGGCTAGAAAAGACTCCCTAACAGAGGCGGAAATTTAAGAAGAGACCTAGAGAGAAACCAGCCTGAGAGGGGAGCCAGTCTTCTTCTGGCTGTGCCGGGTGAACATTAAGAGTACAAGTTGTAATAATTATTGAATGCATTTGGGCTCTGTCTAAAGTCTATGAAACCAAATCCAGGTCAGAAGCATTACCAGATGGACAAGGACCACCAGGTGGAGGGGGGGCTTTAGGAGATGTGTTTATCAGACTCGGAATCGTCAGGTGTTGTCTTGATCTGCAGCACAGCCAGGAGGACTTTGGATCAGTGGCAGCAACAAGTCTTTAGAGCCTGGTACTCGGTAGGTGTGGGCCAAGACCTCATGTCCTAAGTTTGAACGGAGCAGGAGACAAGAAAATGTAGAAAGTGCATTCCTTAGGGTTACATGGTTTTACAAGGGAGAAGGAGGACTGACCCTACATCCCCAGCACATTAATATAGCAGTGTAAAACCTTGGGGCTGAGACAGGGGGATCCAGTGACACTGTGGCCCTCTCCGGGGTAGGCCCCTGACAGGGCCCAACAGGCAGGAAGTAATCTGCCCAGTGACTACCTTCCCTGTTCGACTCCTGGTAGTTTGATGGATTGGACTACCAGCTATGTCTGTAATCTGAAGACAACCAATTGGTCAGTCTGCTCTATACCACATGACTTGTAGAATAACTACCGTATGTCTGTATAACTGGGTGATGTTGGTGAAGTCTGGGTTCCGGCTCAAAGGCAGATGACCTCAGACTTTGAATGTTCCAGAATGAGATAATGACATCTTTGTGTTTCATGAAGTGCCCAGTGTTGTAAGTCACATGGTTTGGTCTAAGACCAGTGAGCTGAGTATTCTGAACATCTGACATCTACATGACATTGGCTTGGGCATGTGTAAAGGTGGGGTTGACAATTTGGCATGTGTGTCTTTTTGTATGTCGTTCATGTTAACCACCTGTTTTATCGGGCTGGGTGGAACAGAGTGGGAAAGAGAGATAGAGGTCTCATCTAAGAGGTCTGCATAGGCAAGGTTGGTTTGAGGGGTATTGATTGGATAGGTTAGGGTTTGAACGTCATGTGAATGTAAGTCCTCACAATGTCTTGCTGGTGGGTGGGGAGTTTTTCCTTATATACAGTGGATATAAAAAGTCTTCACACCCCTGTTAATATGCCAGGTTCTTGTGATGTATAAGAACGAGACAAATCATGTCAGAACCTTTTCCACCTATAAGAAAAAAAAAAACACCATAACCTGGTTGCATAAGTGTACACACCCTTAAACTAATACTTTGTTGAAACACCTTTTGAATTTATTACAGCACACTTTTTGGGTAGGAGTCTAGTAGCATGGCACATCTTGACGTGGCAATATTTGCCCACTCGTCTCTGCAAAACCCATCCAAATCTGTGGAATGCGAGGACATCTCCTGTGAACAGCCCTCTTCAAAATGCCCCACAGATGTTCAACTGGATTCAGGTCTCTGGCTGGGCCATTCCAAAACATTAATCTTCTTCTGGTGAAGCCATGCTTTTGTGGATTTGGATGTGCGCTTTGGGTCATTGTCATGCTGAAAGGTGAACTTCCTCTTCTTTTTCAGCTTTCTAATGGACACCTGAAGGTTTTGTGCCAAAATTGCCTGGTATTTTGAACTGTTCATAATTCCCTCCACCCTGACAAAGCCCCAGGTTCCAGCTGGAAAAAAAATCAGGAATGAGGTCCCTCTGATGCTTTGGAAGCTCTCTGTGGACCATGGCTTTTGCTTTGAGATGCAAGTAAGAAAATGTCAGGAAAATCCTAGTAGAATGGCTGAACTTTATTTGTAATTGATCAGAGTCACTTTAAATGATGACAGGTGTGCAATGACTTCTATTTAACATGAGTTTGCATGTGATTGGTTAATTCTGAACACAGCCACATCCCCAGTTATAAGAGCATGTGCACACTTATGCAACCAGGTTATTCTCAGATTTTTATATTTCTCCCTCAAAGATATCAGTTTGTTTTTCAATAGAACTGTTCACATTAAAGGCCACATTAAAAGTGGAAAAAGATATGACATGACTTACCTTTTTCTAATTATTTTACATCACAAAACCTGGCATTTTAACAGGGGTGTGTAGACTTTTTATATCCACTGTAGGTAAACCTGGTAATTAGTGAGACTGTTCAGCGTGGGGTGGGCCAAGTAAACTGAATTTTTTGATGCTGCTTGGTTTTACCTGCTGAACATTGACAGGGTGGATGGCATTTTGTGGTTGCGGAGAGCTCCTTAGCATTCTTAATGGTTCAGCATTTAGACACTTTGAGTTTTCAGGAAGTAACGTTTTTGTATTAATATATATTATCTCACAAAAGTGAGTACACCCCTCACATTTTTGTAAATATTTGATTGTATCTTTTTATGTGACACTGAAGAAATGACCCTTTGCTACAATGTTAAGTAGTGAGTGTGCAGCTTGTTTAACAGTGTAAATTTGCTGTCCCCTCAAAATAACTCAACACACAGCCATTAATGTCTAAACCACTGGCAACAAAAGTGAGTTCACACCAAAATGAATTGGTCCAAATTGGGCCCAATTAGCCATTTTCCATGGTATCATGCGACTCGTTAGGTTTCAGGTGTGAATGGGGAGCAAGTATGTTATATTTGGTGTCATCACTCTCACACTCCCTCATACTGGTCACTGGAAATTCAACATGGTCCCTCATGGCAAAAAAAACTCTATGAGGATGAGGATGTGCATGTGCTCAGCGTCATATTCAGAGGTTGTCTTTGGGAAATGAGTACTGCCAGCATTGCTGCAGAGGTTGAAGGGGTGGAGGGTCAGCCTGTCAGTGCTGAGACCATACACCGCACACTGCATCAAATTGGTCTGCATGGCTGTCCTCCCAGAAGGAAGCCTCGTCTAAAGATGATGCAAGAAAGCCCGCAAACAGTTTGCTGAAAACAAGCGGCCTAAGGACATGGATTACTGGAACCATGTCCTGTGGTCTGATGAGACGAAGATAAACTTATTTGGTTCAGTTGGTGTCAAGCGTGTGTTGCGGCAACCAGGTGAGTTGTACAAAGAAAAGTTTGTCTTGCCTACAGTTAAACATGATGGTGGGAGTGTCATGGTCTGGGGCTGCATGAGTGCTGCTGGCACTGGGGAGCTACAGTTCATTGAGGGAACCATGATTGCCAACACGTACTGTGACATACTGAAGCAGAGCATGATCCCCTCCCTTCAGAGACTTGGCCACAGGGCAGTATTCCAACATGATAACAACCACAAACACACCTCGAAGACAACCACTGCCTTGCTAAAAAAGCTGAAGGTAAAGGTGATGGACAAGCTAAGCATGTCTCCAGACCTATACCCCATCAAACATTTGAGGGGCATCCTCAAACAGAAGGTGGAGGAGCGCAAGGCCTCTAATATACACTGCCAGCGGTTTAGACATTAATTAATCAGATGTTGATTGTTCTGTCCAGGTTATCTCTTCTAAAGTAAGATGTTCTGTTCAGTTTGACTGTTATGAGGTTCACTTCTGTCCAGTTTGGCTGTTCTGGTTAATTCTCTGCTACTTAGCTTTCTCACCTGCTATTCCTCCTCCTCCAGTACTTTGGTTGTTCCATTTACTGAGCTTTCCTGTTCTGCTACTTCCTCTTTTGGATTTATCAAAGTTAGAATGTTGACCCAACCCTCCCTCATTCTGGTTAAGGGAGAATTGTTGTGCAATTCCTGTTGTCAGGGCTGGCTGGGACAGTTGTGGATGTGTGAGTTTGTAAAGGTGAGGCAAAAAGGCAAGGAAAAAAAAACGAGGAATAATGATCAATATGTTCTTTACTTGTATGTCCTTATCCGGCAAATAACAGAACCTCACGGTGAGCAACAAACAATAGTCTGTTGGATGCAGTGGTAAAACAAACACATATATACTAATTAGTGATGGGGAACAGGTGTGTCCTCTGGGAGGGCTGCTGCCATCAGTCTCCAGGCTGGTGGTTAGTACACTGGCGATGTGGAATGTCAGAGTGGAGGTAGAGATGCCGTGCCACATGGAGCAGTTGTTACAGGTATGCTTTGAGTTACAGTTGGCACTCAAAGTTTATAACCAGCTTTGTGAATTTGTACTTGATGTAAAAACAATATAATTGGTTGGTTGTAGCGCTTGGTGCTATGTGTTTGATCTGGTAGAAATCCTGCTGAAATGGTTTAACGATTTTCTGCACTAGCCCTGTTTCAGCCATTCACAGTTGGATCACTGGTGTCCCTGGACTCTCCTTGAGAATATTCTCTTTGTACTTTTCACATGCGGTGTCATTTGGGCCGTTTAGCAGAGCACTGTATTTCAATAGGTGTGAGGCCGCTCCATTTGGGGTGGGGGACGTTGCCATTTAAGACTGTGCACTCTTGTCCATAGCCACAGGATGTATAGCCTCAGCACCCCTCTGATGAGATTCCCTTGTCCGTTGGTCAGTGAGACACGCGTCATTCCATCCGACTGGCACGCGTCTTCCGTCTGTCCTCTATGTCACCGCCCACGAATATGGCCGATGGGCACACGACTTCCATGCGTTCAATTACCACCGTGATCAAATCGCCCCCCCCCCCGCCGAGCCTCCTCTCACTTCACACCTCCCACTTGACACTTCAGTACACACCGAAGTTTCTGCTGGGATGTCTGTGCTGGACTGCAAGCTCAGGTCATTTTTGTGTCCTGAAAAAAAAAAGGACACTTTTGGGTCTCTAAAGATCAAAAAAGAAATGTGCAAATGTTCCAAAAAATTCAGCTATAAAGAGAAATCGACTGAGACCAAAGTCTCTTGTACAGCTGAACCCTGTATTACAACCATAAAAACATGCATAAAACAGAAATAAAAACAAAATTGCAATTGAAAATGAAAATCTAATTTATAAGAAATCTTAAATGTCTTATAGGCACTAAAACATTTAACTTAATAGTACTTTGATTCCATGTGTGGGGCAAAATATTTCAAATCAGTTTTATCCAGTTTTATATACTATAGGCCTGCAGTATCTCCAGCACTACCCAGTCTTGTGAACATGTTTTAATAACCGCTGTAACACATTTTCTAAGTAGTTATATACTGTAGTAAGGTGGGGTTTGCATGACTGCCTTATACAAAAACATCAACCAATGTCTGGTCATTCTTGTTGTACTACGAGCCAACTGAAATATAGATCAGCACGTAAGTGTAAATATTTGCACCACTGATAAAATGTAAGGCTTGAAGATTGAATCCAAATACAGAAGCTGAGGCAGGCATAAAGTTAGGTCCGGAAATAATTGGACACTGACAGTTTTGTTATTTTGTCTGTTTACCAAAATATATTCAAGATAGAGTTGAATATTGAATATGGGCTTAAAGTGCAGTCTCTCAGTTTTAATTTGAGGGTGTTCACATCCAAATTGTAGGAAGGGTTTAGGAATTACAGCTCTTTAATATTTAGCCTGCCCTTTTCAAGGGACCAAAATAAATTAGACAATTGACTCAAGAGCTGTTTCATGGACAGTTGTGGGCTATTCCTTTGTTATTTCTTCATCATCATTTAAGCAGGTAAAAGGTCTGGAGTTGATTCCAGGTGTGGCATTCGCATTTGGAAGCTGTTACTGTAAACACTCAACATGCAGTCAAATGAGCTCTCAATGCAAGTGAAACAGGCCATCACCAGGAATCACCTTAAGCTGCAAAAAACTATTCAGAGAGATAGCAGGAACATTTGACGTGGCCAAATCAACAGTTTGGTACATTCTGAGAAAAAAGAACACACTGGTAAACTGTAACACAAAATGGCCTTGATATCCACGGAAGACAACAGTGGATGATCGTACGATCCTTTCCATGTTAAATACCACCTTCACAATATCCAGCCAAGTGAAGAACACTCTCCAGGAGGTAGGCATATCATTATCCAAGTCTACCATAAAGAGAAGACTTCATGAGAGCAAATACCATTCATAAGCCTCAAGAGTAGAGAGGCCAGATTTAGCCAAAAAACTAAACAAAATCAGCCCAGTTCTGGACTAGCGTTCTTTGGACAGATGCAACCAAGATGAACCTGTACCTGAATGATGGGAAGAAAAAATTATGGAGAAGGCTTGGAATGGCTCATGATCCGAAGCATATCACATCAATTATAAAACACGTTGGAAGCAGTGTGATGGCATGGGCATGCATGGCTTCCAATGGCACTGGGTCACTCGTGTTTATTGATGATGTGACAGATGACAGAAGCAGCCTTGTGAATTCTCAAGTGTATGGATAGATGGGACCGGTGTACAGATATGGCTATATCATCTCAGTTTCAGCCAAATTCTGTGAAGTTGATTGAACAGTGTTTCACTTTACAGATGGACAATGACCCAAGACATACCACAAAAGCAACCCAGGAGATTTGTAAGGCAAAGAAGTGGAACATTCTGCAATGGCCGAGTCAATCACCTGCTCTCAACACAATCAGACATTCATTTTACTTGCTGTAGACAAAACCTGAAGCAGAAATGCGCACAAACAAACAACTGAAGACAGCAGCAGTAGTCCTGGCAAAGTATCGCAAAGGAAGAAACCCAGCATTTTGTTCCAGACTTCAAGCAGTCATTGCCTGCAAAGGGTTCTTGACAAATTACAAACGTTTTTGATTTTATTTATGTGTTAATTTGTCTAATTACATTCGAGCCCCATAAATATGGGTGCTGTGTATGAAGATGGTTTCAATTCCTAAATATTTCATACAATACTTTTGTTCAACCCCTTGAATGAATGCTGTGAGTTTGCACTTCAATTGCATTTCTGTTGTTTCATTTCAAATCCATTGCGGTGACGTACAGAGCAACATTAGGAAAATTGTGTCAGTGTCCAAATATTTCCAGATTAAATTATATAGAATATCATCATGAACTAGTAGAGACAAAAGTTGCTTGTACAATATATTTTCTATGCTGATGTGACAGACTATTTATTTCCCATTAACGAAATTTGATATTTAGCGTTTTCAACAACTCACTAATGTATTTAAAAAAGATGTTTTCATCTAACCAAATCCCTAGCTATTTGTGAGAAGCATTATAAAAGAACCATTTAGAGACTTAATTGTAAGGTAATTTAATGGGATTTTAGGGACAGTTGGTTATCAGACTGCAGGTGTGTAAGTGGGAATGGTAGTGTATAGCACTGTGTCATCGGCATAAATATGACATTTACAATTACTTAAAGGATTACATATTTCATGAATATATAGAGTAAAAACATTACGACCCAAAATGTAACACTGCGGAACTACATGAAATGTAGATTTAATTCCATCAGCAACAGCAATTTTGAAACCAGAGGCAACTGTCCTTGGCCAGGATAATAAGATTGAGTGATCTACTGTATCGAACGCCTTTGAAAGGTAAACAAACAGAACAACACAGCTTAATTTCTCATCTAACGTTTTGACAAAGTTTTAGCTTAACGATATACTCAGCATGTTTACCTTCCTTGTTTAAGTGCTTGCTCCCAGTGAGTGTTTGATTAGCTAAACATCCAGCTGAAACACTATATCTCCAAGGAACAGGCAGGTGCTGATTTTGGCAGGGTTTAATCATGTGGGATAATGTGAAACACAGGACAAACAGAAAAGGGTAAACAAAGTACACAGGTTAGCTGCATATACAGTACATACTGAATATTTATGAAATATGTTACACAACTACTATGAAACAACATAGAGTTCTGACCTAACATAGGGATCTAGTCCCGTGTTCAAAAGGCATGAATCAGAGCATGAATGCGGTGGCAGGCAGCCTGATTATAAAGTGCACTGGACATGTAAACAACTGGTTAGTGATTCCAATACCAAGCCGACAAGATAAAAACATGTTTTGTGTTGCCCTTGAGCAAGGCAGTTAACCTCAAATGCTCTGGATACGCTCGTCTGCTGTTATGTAAAAAGGGTAAGTACTGAATAACACTTATTTTGGAAATGTAAAAGAATGGTTCTCACGCCAAATAAAACCCTTTTAAATTTGATTGATGGAGGTAGGAAATATGTCGAAGACACACCAAAATACTCTTTACAAGAATGATAGCTGTACTTCTAGTTAATGGATAACACATTAATTCTCTATGCACTTGAATGCATCCACCTTAAATTTACGACTTCTCAAGTGGCAACTTCCCAAACTATTACGAACGCAGCACAATTCAACCGTTGCTTGCTCGTTCTCTCACCAGCCTCGATTTTAACCCCACCCCTTTCAAGTTCCACTTTGAAGCACAGACTCGCTATGTGGGAGCCATTTAGCCCGGGGACGAGGCGATGTCCTTAGTTAACCGTCACTGGAGGAGCAGATGTGGGTACAGGTATTGGCCACCGGGGGGCGTGGAGTGTCCCTCCTTGTCTAGCCAGAAACGAGGAGAACAGCGAAGCAGCTGCAGGCCAGGGAGAGGAAGGGGGGAGGAGTGGAGAGGACGGTAGTGGTAGGCTGGCCGGCTGGGGACCCCTCTCCCTCAGAGGGAATGGTAGCTGCCCACAGCCACAGTCACCGAGTGGCACGTCCTTAACAAAGGCAGACAGAGTCTATCAAAACGACACAAAGAGACCTCAGCCCCACACACATGCACACACACTCACACACACACACACACAGACACACACATGTACACTCCCACGAACCCTACCACCGACCGACCAAACAGCCAGACCCAGACAAAGACCCCCAGACGGATGCCACAAACACACACCATCACTCCTTTACTGTACATAGATTCACACAAACCCCATCTGTATACAGCTATGAGCTTAAGTGGTCGTTTCTTTCGAGAAGGACATTGGTTAGGTGAGATCCAAAATCTGTTTCACAAATGGATGATCTCTAGCCTTAGTCCGAGTGCTCCTATATGACTTCTGTTTTCTGCATCCTGCATGATGTTGCGGTTGACATCTATCAGCTGGCCTGGAGATGGACAGTAATCATCATACTGAGGAGCTTTTCTCGTCTGTCCTCTGCACTGCGTCAGTCCGCCCAGCAGAAGACTTAAGCCGATCTATGTCTACAGTCCAGTAATGCTTACCATGCCCTTCAGCAGTAATGAGAACAAAGAACCATACAGGACATGGAGCACAAGTAGAGAGAAAGAGACACACACTGAGAGAGATAGCGGGACTAACATAGAGTTATCGAGAGACAGATGGAGAGAGGGACCGAGACAGAAAGAGAGATTTCCATTTTTTAATACGTCTTCTGTCAGGCACAAAAGCCGGAAAACACCAACATGGCTGATGTTGCCAAGCCGTAGTCAGATCTGCTAACAACATGGGTTGGCAGCGCGAGAGAGAGAGCGTGACCGTGAGCCAGCGAACAAGAGAGTAATGGAAGGAGAGACGAGAGAGAAAAAGAGAGAGGGAGAGGAGAGAACGAGAGAGAAGTAGAGAACAATGTAGAAAGAACGAAGCAGAAAAACAATGAAAGAACGAGAGAAGGAAGCCGAGGTAGGAGGGAGAAGGAACGAGAAGGAGTAAGAGATAAAGACAGGGTTCAAGGCTTTCAGCGCGGTGGTGTCACGTCAGGGCCATCATCATGACAGAGCAGCGGCGACACACGCTACATCTTTTAAGACAGGGAGGGAGGGAGGGAGAGGGAAAGAGGGAGAGAGAAAGAGGGAAAGAAAGGGAGAGAGCTGCACCTCTGAATGCCAAAGCAACCCGCTGTCTGAGCTCTGAGCTCAGGCTATTCAAGATCTGACTTGTATAGAACCAACAGCTGCAAGGAGAATGTGAAGAAAAAAAATCCAGCTTGGTCCTGGTCCTGGTCTTTGGACTAGAAAGCAAGGTCTACTAACCAACTGAACATTACCATGAAAAGTGATCTCGTATTTGGGAGAGCCATGGTTTAGAACAGATAACGGTTTCCATGGACCTAGTTCACTCTTGTTGAGAACAGTACTTAAACCTGTGGTTCTTCTATTTGGTGTCCAACTAATGGGAATCTGTAGTTCCTCTTTGCATGGTTTATCTAGTCAGATCAAGGTGTGATGTTTTATGATCGCTCACACTCACACACAGAGCATCTGAAGCGTGTGCTGGATCTATTCAGATAAATTCGGTAGGTACACCCTTCCCTCCTCCCCCTCTGTATCCCTCTCTTTTATTTGAGGTGAGCAGATGGTGGATGTTCCAATGTGACACTCCTCTCAATCTGGGTCCTTTTCATCAGGTCCTACAAAGCCATTGTAGCAGAACTGAAGCAGGGCCAGACTGGACCAGGAGATGCAGAGTCACTGGAGGAAACCAGGGCTTCATGCATAAGCAACATAAGCGGTTGCTTAGGGCCCCCGACCGCTAAGGGTCTCTGACTGCTAGGGGGCCCCAAATAAAATGCTGCTTAGGGCCCCCAAAATGTCTAGAGCCGGCAGTGGAGGAAATGTTTAACAGCAACCGTTCACAGCGCAGCGCAACATTTTCTTCATGCCAATGATTTCTCGGTGACTTGGCGCGCTCCTCAGCCTGTGATAATTTCAGTCCGTCTGTCCGGTCTTTCTCCCTTCTCTGTGATTCTTATCTCTTTATTCCTGTCTCCACCTTTCCCTCTGCTTCTCTCTCCATTCCTGGTGGAACCATGTGCCAAATTCTCACCCTGCTTTCCTTCCTCCACCCTCCTCAGTGGCCCTCCAGTATGCAGAGCAGGCGACATGGTGGAGCAAAATGTGTCCCTCCCTCACAAAGACACATTCATAGGGTCTGGGAGGTGTGTGGGTTCCGCCCGTGGGTTCTCTCCCCTACCTACCATTCGTTTTCATAAAAAAATATTTGAAAATAAGAAATACAAATACGTATGTCCAGTTGTTGTAAGGATGTGCAAATCGTCAGTCTATGATTTTTACTAAATAAATTGCCCTCTCATCAGAACTGATCACAAAAGTTTTTGAAATTGTTCATTGATCCATGATACATTTTGCATACAGTAACAAATACGAAAGTTTACCCATGTTTTATTTGAAAAGTATGTTGGTCAATGTGATTTGTGGGAAATGTTTGTCTCTAATGTTGAAATCAATTTGACAGGAGGTTAGGAAGCACAGCTCTGTTTTTCCACCTTGTTTTCTGAGAAGTGTGTATTAATCTCTAGAGCCAGATCTGCCTTTGGCGGCCTCTTCTCAGTGGCAAGGCCATGCTCCCTGAAACTGTCGTCAGGGTTTTGAGGTTTTGTTTTGGGCTAGTAACAGGCCGTTCAGGGAGTCTACCACTCTGTTCATTCTCTTTAGGGCAAGGTAGCATTCCATTCTGCTGTTTTTGGTTGCTTCTCACATTGTTAAATAGTTACATTTTTGTTTATTTTCATGATTTGGATGGGTTTAATTTTGATCTGTTCCTTTTTCTCCTCTCTCTCTCCCTCCCTCCCACACTCCACCTCACAAAGACAGGCGTTAGGGTCCAGGGTCCCACCAGTTCCTCTCCCCCTCTCCTCTCCTCCTATCCCCTTGAACGAAGGGACAAGAGTGGGATCTGTCATTAGTATTCTAGTAGGAGGTCCAGGCCTGGGCCAGACATCTAAGCGGAGCAGCCGTAGCAGATAAAGAAGAAGCCATTAATCCAAGAGGAGATTACCAGCACTGATACTTTATCCAGCAGCAATACAGCAACACAACCAGACATATTCCATTTACAACAATGCCTTCCCATGAAAAGGAGAGGGAAAGCGAGAGTGAAGCAGAGAGCTCACCTCACAGTATACAGAAAAGAAGAAGCCGGGTCTGGACACAGACTGCTAACACCCATAAATTGGTTAGCTCATTTGCATTTCCTTTGACGGGCAGGGGCAGGGCGGATGTGTGTCTGTGTGCGTGTCCGCGTAGGTGCGCGTGTGTAAGCGTGTGTGTGTGTGTGTGATGTTTTAATTTAGATTTATATTCAGGATGGGTCCCTTCCTACCACTGGTACAGACACAGATGTCCTCTCTGTGATGTGTACAATCAGAATGTGTCTGCGACACAAAGGACGGCAGCTGGCTGGTTTTGACGCACCATGCTGTGCGTCTTCCAGTCTAAAATCTTACGTGTGTAATTCACTGTCTTTGTCTAATCTTGCTATGTAGCCTCACTCCAGCGTGAGTGTCTGTGTGTGAGTGCGTATATATAAATATATAAACTACTATGTGTGTTTATACGAGACACCTGTATGAACACAATTCTTTCTCTGAAGCTTAAGCAGTCAAACAGTTGTGCTTCCTTCACCAACTTATTACGGCTAGATCCTAAGCGGCGCAGCTATCAAGTCAGTGCTCCAAATCTTCTGGGCGATGTTGTACCTGGGTGTGAAACTATCGGTGTCACTTCTGATAAGACAATTCAGGTTAGCCTTGGGAGCACGATTGTGTTAGTCGCATCAAATGAGATTCTGAGGAAACAATGGGCACAAAGACAGATAGAACAATGGCCTGGCAACAGATGCACAATTAGATAACACTTAAAAGGAAATGTTCGGGATAAATTCTCTGCCTCTGTGGACTTAGGTACCAGCATTTTCAAAATGACTCACAAGTGGGAATGGAGATAGTGGATTCACTCAAACAAAGACATTAGAGACCATAGGAGGAGCTATTTAAGAGAGAAAGATAATGTATAAGAGAGAGATGTGGAGGGAGAGAGACAAAGGATAAGAAAGAGGGATAGGACAGACTGGAGAAAGGGGGGTTAAAATAGAAGTAGGGAGAAAAGAGAGTAACCACAACCTGTATCTCACAAGTCCTGAAGAAAACTAAAACCTTCAGTCTCGGCAGATAGTGTTACCATGAGAACAGCAAACCTATCAAGTGTGCGTAAGGACTGCATGAAAGACAGAGAGACCAGACTTGCTCCAGCATCCATCTGTTACACCCATTCTAATGCTTCATACTACAGCTTATCAAGCCCCTGTCCTAACCCCAGTATTCAGCCCCAGCACTAGTCCTTGCCTTAAGGTTTTGGGTTAACTGAAATGTAGAAATAGCTCCACACACAACTTAAACATGTCCAGCTAAAACCAGGCCTGCCCTAAGAACAGTCTTGGCTTCCACTAATACGTAGCCCTAAAAAATCTATTACCAAGTGAAGTCCATCTGAATCAAAATCAATTCAGAATGGGCATGGCAATGAAATTGGGGCGACAGCTTAAAACCAAACCAGAAAGGTAATCTTACAAAAATATAGGTTGGTCAGTAGTGGAACAAAACATTATCATTTTTTTCATAATTTTTCTATAATCTTAAAGACAAATCACCTCTGACACTTCTGTACACATAGCACATCTGTACATTGGTGCACCCACTCTGGCTATGGTTTAAGAGGTTTAGTAATGGTTTTACTCTACAGTGATCTAGTTTCTGACATCTCATGGGAAGGAGATGGATTCCCTATCCATCTGTCTGTGAGCTCACAATTAATTCAGCAGGCAATCAGAGCATCCTGAAAGTGGATCTGAGTCATGGTGCTCTGGAGACCTCAGGTCCTCAATACAGAAGGCCACATTCACAGCAGCACCCTTTTCCCTACATAGTGCAATGTTTTTGACAAGAGATCTATGGGCCTTGGTCAAAAGGAGTGGACTACGTAAGGAGTAGGGTGTTATTTTGAACAGATGAAGTGTCTTGGACCTATCTAGAGTCACTGTTGCTGGGGAGAATTAAGAAGATTCAAGATTGAGTTAAAGGCTTATGATGAAACACATAATAATATAGTCTACTGCATTAGTTCTGTATAACAACAATAAGAAATCTTACCAAAAAAGGTGGTTCAATTGCCAATTTGAATATGCTATTTAAAAAATAAAACTCTGTCTAGTGTCCACAACTTTGAAGATGTTTTTATTTATTTATTGTGAAGCAAACAACAAATAGGATAACATTACAGAAAAAGTCAATGTGCATAACAATTCACCCCCCTAAAGTGAATACTGTGTAGAGCCACCTTTTGCAGCAATCACAGCTCCAAGTTGCTTTGGATAAGTCTCTATGAGCTTGCCACATCTTACCACTGGGATTTTAGTCCATTCCTCCTTGCAAAACTGCTCCAGCTCTTTCAAGTTGTACGGTTTGCGCTTGTGAACAGCAATCTTTAAGTCTGACCAAAGATTTTCTATTGGATTGAGGTCTGGGCTTTGACTAAGCCATTCCAAAACATTTACATGTTTCCCCTTAAACCACTAGTGCTGCTTTAGCAGTGTGTTTGGGGTTATTGTCCAGCTGGAAGGTGAACCTCCATCCTAGCCTCAAACCTAGCCTCAAATCACACAGAGTGGTACAGGTTTTGCTCAAGAATATTCCTGTATTTAGCACCATCCATCTTTCCCTTAACTCTGACCAGTTTCCCAGTCCCGGCTGCTGAAAAACATTCCCACAGCATGATGCTGCCACCACGTTTCACTGAGGGGATGTGTTCTTTGGGTGATGTGATGTGTTGGGTTTGCGTCAGACATAGAGTTTTCTTTGATGGCCGAAAAGTTCAATTTTAGTCTCATCAGACCAGAGCACTTGTACTTCACAACAACATTGTCCCTTACTTGTTTGGAGAGTTCCTTGGTCTTCATGGCAGTGTTTGGTTAGTGGTGCCTCTTGGTTAGGTGTTGCAGCCTCTGTGGCCATCCAAAAAAGGTGCGTATATGTACTGACAGATCATGTGACACTTAGATTGCACACCGGTGGACATCATTTCACTAATTATGTGACTTCTGAAGGTAATTGCTTGCACCAGAGCTTTTTATGGGCATCATAACAAAGGGGGTGAATACATATGCACATACCAAATTTCTGTTTTTTATTAAAGAAAAATAGTTTTATGCATATATTTTTTTCATTTCACTTCTCCAACTAAGACTATTGTGTTCTGATCCATCACATACAATTCAGATGAAAAAAACATTGAACTAAAGGCTGTCATGCATCAAAATAAGTAAAAAGCCAAGGGGGGTGAATACGTTTTTAAGGCACTGTACATAACAATATCAGACATTGCACCTGGCATTAATGCCTAATAGATTGATTTTGATCAGACCAGAAAATATTTTTCCTCATGCTCTCAGAATCTTTCAGACGGCATTTCATATGCATTTTACTCAGGAGTGGTATCCATCCAGCCACTCCATCATTAAGGCCTAATTATTGGAATGCTGCAGAGATTGTTGGCCTTCTGGCAGGTTCTCTCATCGCTGCAGAAAACATATACATTTGGTAGAGTGAGCATTGGCTTCTTGGTCACCTCCCTGACTAAGGCACCTTTTGTCCTGTTACCTAGTTTGGCATGACAATCAAGCTCTAACAAACTTCTTCAATTTCACAGTGATGAGGCCCAGTGTGTTCCTGAGAACTTTAAAAGCATTTTTATTTTATTTAAAAACATTCCTCAGGTGTAAAATTTGATTTTGAAGGTCTACTGAGAGTTCCTCAGACTTCATTTTGCACAGGGAAGTGGGGGACCTTTTGAAGACAGGTGTCTGATTTTTAATATCATTTCTAGTCAATTGAATTGGCCACTGGTTGGCTCCAGTCAATATTTAGTGTCATCTCAACAATGATCAAAGGACACAGAATGCATTTGAGTTCAATTTGGAGTTCCATGTAGATACATTCGTTTTAATTTTCAATAAATTGGCAACATTTTATAAATACGCATTTTTGTTTTGTCAGTATGAGGTTTAATGAATCTGTTTAATGAATTATACATTCATTTTATAACACAACCAAATGTGGAGAAAGTGAAGGGGTCTGAATACTTTTCAAGGCACCTTATATACTCTGAACTCCAAAAGCATTCGAATAGTGAGAATGCCTGTTGGCTCTGTATTCCATAAGTTAACATTTGAAATGACACAGCTACTACATGGCTGTATTGAAGGCAGTCAGCCATATCATGTTAACCTTTTACAAAAAACAACATGTTTTGTCCCCAATTTTAGCGTGCTATGAGAATTTGGACTGATTTCAATTATAAACTATTAAGTCATCATGTTCAGTTTGGCTGCATATCCTTTGCATGCAATGATTACTTGAAGTCTCCGACCCACACACTTACCAGATGCTGGGAACCTTTCCTGCTCTACCCGGCCTATATTGCAGCCATCTTCAGTTTCTGCTTATTTTAGTGCATTGTGGCTCTCAGTTTTGTCATCAGCATGCTCAATTGGATTCAGATTCAATGATTAAAGGGAAAATTCAACTAAAATCATATTTATGTAAAAATTCCCTAACCAAAAATCAATTGTTTCCAATCATCCATTATTTAGCTCTGTCCCTGGCTGTAATAAGTGTTCTCAGCATCGTCCAAATTCATGAATGGAAACTAATTGTCCTACTACAGAAAAGTTGCATTGCAAGCAGAAAATAACTCCAAAACACTCCAAACTAAGACTACTGGTGTTTGTTACACTCAAAGAACGTGGTGATGTTGTACTTCTGGGAAAAATTATGTAATTTCCGCAATATATTTTAATTTCAAATAAATGGGTTCTCCCTGTGTGTACCTGACAGTTTTGTTAAAAATTGCTAAAATTTGCGCAATCCTTCGGGAAGAAGAGGTGTGTACATCACAGTAAACAAAACTTAATATTCGGTAGCTAGGAATCAAGTAACAAAGGAAAATACATAAATACGACCAGGAATACTTTTTCTAGAATCTTACTGGTTCAAATCAGAATACACAGAGGATGAATTGACCGAACAAGACTCAGTTTATCCACAAACCTTGCCCAGAATGTCTGGAGTATCGTGGTGTACTGTAGCTGTAGATCGTGAAATCTAATGCCATCCGAAACGGAATGCTTTTGTTGCAACAAATGGGAAATATTGATTCCAATGCTGGAGACCATGATTGACGCAGTCTCTGAAGCTGAACTCATTGGAAGATTTGTGGTTGGTCATCTGGATTGGTCATCACACCCCTCATAACTCCTGGGGTGCTGGAGACTTTATTTATTTTTTAAAAGATTAGCCGGAAAGACCTGGGGACCCAATGGCCAGCTCTTAAAATAGCAAGCAGCTACTTAACATTGGCAAACAAGTGTATAGGTGCAGCAATTTATTTGGATAGCATATTCCATACATGGGGCAATTAAGCTCGTTATTTTTATGCTTAAAAAGAAAAAATCTGGCATACTAAAAACAAAATTTCATGAGCTTAGATTTATAAGGTTCCACCTGCGTTCAATAGGATTCAGAGATACTGAGCATCAAAGATTTCATATCCCTGTTAGCAAAGGCTTTACATAGTATATTTGTTATAGGCCATCACCCTTCTTGCACTAAGGGAAAGTCATTTCAGAATCCTGGGACAATTGAAAATGTTCTTTTTTGGAATAGTTCAAATGCAGATGGAACCTTATAATTTCTCATTACTTTGTCATTACTGGTCTCTTCGTTGTTATCTCTCCAGCTGTGTGTCCATGCTTCTTGATCTTAATCTGAGCCGTCTCTGTGATCCATTTTATAGTCACAATTTCTACAAGCAGTTAGCTACTACTGAAAGTCTACTAAGTGCTTTTTATAGCTGGCCATTATTGATCAATGGCCATGATTGCACTCCTGAACACATAAAACCTCTAAAAAGTATCTAGATGTATTAGATAGTTAACTAGCTAGTGATCTGAAAATATCATGACCTCGTTACTAAGCCAGCTAGCTGCACATCTAGTTGCTAGATGGAAAGCTAAAAGTTTACTTAGCTAGCTAACGTTAACTTGCCACTGCAACTTGATGGGCAGCTGGTAGGCTAGGTATATTCACCGTAGCTCACCGAATTATGTACATTTGCTAGCGAGTTAGGACCAGGTAACTAACGGAGTTTAACTGGCAAGCTAGTGGGTTAGCTATTTACTTTAGCATTCAACTTTGCATATTAATAACAAATAGTAATATAGATAACTATATTCTTCAACTTACGCTTCACTGTAGCTATCTCTTTTTTACAAATCATTAATCATTAATTCAATGTTAGGCTTCTAATAGTATTGTGAAATTTGCAAACTATACCAAGTCAACTAGCTAGCAGACAAACTAGCACAGCTAAAAATACATGGTTAAAAGATGGATTTAGATTGGTCCTCCTGTATTCATTGACGCTTTTGATTGGATCGCAGATAGAACCTTATGACTCCAATGAGGTATGCATTTTTGGAGACATATGTAAATAACTCAATTTGAACAAAAATGTCAGATGGAACCTTATAATTCTAAGCTCACGATTTAGCATATATGTCCAACCTAGCAAGACAAGCGGCTAGTTGTTAGCTAACCCGTTTCAAATTATTTTGCTGAGAATGTTTTGTCCCGTGTTGACTGTAGTTTTTTTATACTGTTTTTTATATTTTATATACCCAATTTCTTTTGATCTGTCGTACGTCACTGGTATTATGAAGGGCTAAAAAGTTGGAAGTGTTTTGGACTGCTTTTCTGCTTGAAATTCAGCTTGGCTGCTGTGGGACGATTATTTATCATTCATGAATTTGGACGATGCTAAGAACACTAATTACAGCCGGGGACAGCTGAATATTGCATGGTTGGAAAAAATTACTGTGCATTCTGGACAAACGTTTGGTTGGTGAATTTTTTGAAAAGTAATTTTTAGCCGAACTATCGTATCCATTACAATAGTCAAGAACGTTCTACTTTTTGGCACTGAGAAACTCATTGGTATGTTTGGTAGAGGCATTTGCTTCTCTGAGCAGACAAAATGTTTCTGCACACTCTAAAATACCTCCTGCGGCTGACTTCTGCAGTTACATCACCAATGAAGATAAGTATGAAGTTCCATTGGGAGACATACTATGTGACAAAAACACGTCACCCAATTCACCATATATCACAAATTAGGTGGTATGTCAGTTCATATATTCCTCTTTACATTACTCTGGTACATATTTTTATCTTATCTGTGCACATTTACCTTTTTTCATAACTTTGCAGGCTCTTTGAGGTACTCTTTAGGCCATCCTGTTATTGACGCTAATTGGTTTGATACTTGTAATCCATCATCTGTACCGTCATTTCCCGTTTATAATCCGTGGTTTATATATTAATTTAGAAAATATTTTCAACCACAGTGCCATACATAGGTGTGGCTAATACAAAAGTTCAAATTTTTTAAACTGATTGCACCAACGAACCTTTCACAGAAGAGTGCCGGACAACGTAGAGGTCTCAGAAACTCATGTAACAAATATGATACAATTGGTGTTACAGGGTTTTCAAAAAAATATTATTTAACAAATTCATTTTTGTAGCGCCCTATACCAGACGTGAAATAGATATGTACAATCTATGTACACGCCGTAATACCATACTTCAAATGCAATTGCAAAGCCTCGAATCAAGACTAACACTGACAAGAACACACCCACAAAAAATTGCTGTGAAGCCAACTGTCTAAATACTTTTGCAGCCACAACTCAGGGAAGTATGTTCAAACAGTGGTGATTTCTAAAAATTGCATCTAACATAGCTAAAATACACTTAAAGTGGTAGTTTGACCTTGATTCATATTTGGTTGAAATAACACATACCCGAATTGTTCTTTTAGACCCATGGAGTAATTTTTCTTATGAGCATCATCCAAATTCATTAACGGAAACTGCGCTCAGGGCTGTAGCTGATGCGGGGAAAGTCGGGTATGACTCACGGAGCCCATGGCTTGGGAGGGCCCACTGATCGTAATAATGCCAACGTTGTCTTTGTGAGGAGGTCCTGGTAAAATCTTTTCAAGAGGCCCAGGATTCCAGGAGATCAGCCCTGAGTGTGCATCTCGAGCAACAAAGGTTGCATTGCAAGTTGGAATGAACAAAAAATATTTTGGGAATGTTATTTTTTGTCAGTAAATGTGTTTTAATATTTTAAATAAATATAATTTCCAAATGATCTGGACACCAATAAGCAGCTGCTGCTTCAGCAAAATGTTATTGGATCCCAAAAAATAAATACATGTATGTCTGGTATTAAGATATAGTATTAAGATAAAAAATCTGCAACTCCACAATTTGTAGTTTTTCAAATTTTGGACTGTGACCCTCTATATGGAAAAGGCTCCCTACTCTTTTAAGTCAGCTATTACAAAATTATCTTAATATCATTACATGTAGGATAATTGTTACAAATGTGACTAATTAGTGTATTAATGACAACAGCACATCTTACAAGTCTTGTTATTATTAGCAGAAAGTCTAAGGTCTTGGGTAAATTGGGATATTTTTCATCAATAAGTCTTAATAAAACATGGTTATAAGATGTCGAAGATTTTCTTGAGATTAACAGGACTTTACCACATTGGCTTTGGCTATATTTAAAAAAATAATGTAAACAGGTGAATATCATTGTCAGCTTGTTTAATACATATTTAAACATTTAGCTCCAAAATTATTGAATATCAGCCTGCCTCAGCATGTTTTCTTGTCAATAGCTCTTTTTGATAAGCTGTGCACACTGCAGCAGGTGGTGGGAGAAAGTAGCTACTTATTCATGAAAACTCACAATAGCTAGCTAGTTATTATCTCAGCAACACCAATGTTTTGCTGGAATCCATTTGAAAACCAAGTTAATGTTCATGGATACTCCCATGATAAAATTATTTACTAAAGAACTATCAAGAATAGAAATATGTACTTTTTCCCAATTAATAGGGAAATGAAAAGAATCCTGACTTGATCACATGTGTATTCCCCCCCTGGAACTTGAGTATCAAACACTGTAATATACAGTACAACTCCAGTGACAAGTGCCTTTCCTGTTTAATCAGGTTGTCCTATTGAGGTCAAGGTAGGTCTTTTCCAAAGGAAGTCCTGGCCAGGAGGACAGCTGAAATTGTATGCATGGTGAGCACTGGGATGAGTAGCCATTAATCACTGATGCGACATCTCAAGGATTGTTTGGGTTTGCAAATATACCTTGGGGTTTAGCAGCACTGACCCTCGGACTAAGGTCTTATCACGTCAGATGCTTTAGACATTCAAGAGCTATACAACACTCAAACTCTTACTGTAGCCGAATCCCAGAATTGTTCGTGCTTTTTGCCAGCTTTACTTGTCATGCCGTATACAGTCAAATCTGCAACCAGGTTATGCTCACCTGTACAGTAAAAAACAAGGATGGACAAATGTTCTGGAGTTTTATGTTAACTGAATACAGGTGAATTTCTCTTGAGACCTGCAAGAGAATTGTGAAAGTGTGTATATAGAAAATCCTTACTGTCTAATCTTTTCATTTCCTAGAAGAAAAAAACAAGATGAGCACATAATTACTAAATATACATCATACCCCAAACTGTGTTTGGATTATTCACAACATAACTCCAACACAAGAGTACCACACATTTTACACAGACATCAAAACAAGCAGTAAGCATATTCAATGAGAATGAGCGTGATGTTATTTTCTCACTAGATAATCCAACAATTTCACCTATTATGCACTTCCTCCCTAAAGCTCCCTTAATAATTCTTTACATTTTTCCAGCTGGAATGCATTTCAGGGTTACTTTGAAAATATGAAAGGAATGGTATTCTCATATCGGGCCACGGAGCAACTACAATAACTCAATGATAAAGGTTGAGGGTGCATAGCTACAATGTAGGGAAATAGCAAATAACTTATTTGTATTGGTTGGGATAGATGAAACTTTGTTCTGGGACCTGAATGTCACCCTATTCCCTACCTAGTGCAGTACTTTTTACCAGAACCCTATGTGTCCATTTGGGACAGACCTTGATGCTCCATGTGCTGTGTGGACGAAAGCCTCCAATGAATGACAGCCGTGTCTGTTTTTTGACAGGCTGGAGATAAGGAAGTGCCCTCAGGTATTAGATGTCATACCTTTTCACTGTGGAAAAACGGTTAGAGAGAGTGAATACCTTTAGTGTGAGTGAGAAAGAGAGATTTGGTGGTGAGATATTGAGAGAGAGAGGGAAAGAGAGAGTTGGGAGGGACGGAAGAGAGAGGAATGGAGAGAGAGGTAAAGAGAGAAATGGGGGGGAGTAGAATCAGAAGCACCTTTCTTTCCTTCCTCTTCTTATGAATAGAAAGATTGACAACAACAAAGCCATCCTCTCTCATTAAGTCGGAGGAAAAGCCAACGTCGCTGAGGAGCACAATATCTGCAGCAGATGAATAATCCCCTCTGCTCAATCTAGAGCCTAGCATTGAATTTACAATATCCATAAAATAATAACTGGAGTCCAGGAATTGAAGGACACACGCAAACACACGTCTTAAAATATACAGAGAGAAGATGAAAAAATAAATGGATTGGATATCTACCATGACCATTAGTTATTTGTTGACCGGTGACAACTAGAACAAAAACGTCCTACCTGCGGCTTAATTACAGAGTCTTGCTGCAAAACCAACATGCCTTATAGCTTGTCTGTGTGTGCGTGTGCCTGAACCCAGAATAACCCCATCTGATTTTCTGTAAGGAGCAGGTAGATATTTCACTGTTATGTCATTCCGTGTAGACACTGGTGGTTATAGCTATTGGGAGAAACAGCGGCAAGAGGAAGGCCACATTGGTAAAACCACTGGACTCCTTCTGCCTTGAAAGAATGAGAGCAGAGAGCAAACAGATGAAGGGATGGATGGAGGGAGATGAGAGATGCAAGAGGTGGAGAAGATAGTGACGGCGGGCTGAGAGATAACATTCGGGGATGCAGGGATGGAGAAGAAAGAAATGCAAGGATGGAGGGATGGGGAGGGAGGAGAGAAGAGACTCAGGCATGGAAGGATGAGTCAGCAGATTTCAGGGAATGAATCATTCATCATGGCCACTGGTGGTGGAGGCAGGTCGATCACGGTCTGATGGCACATCCTCTGCTGATTTCACAGCCACAGCCGCTAGCTAACCCTGGGTCTGGGAGGGGTGGTACAGCCCCTGGGTGGTAGCTGTCCTCGGCCTGGTCGCGGGTGGATGGGAGGGAGGGAGCTCAACAGCCAATGGATGGCCTTGCTTGGCCTGGTGTGGGTTTGAAGAGAACTGCTAGGAGGCAGGAAGGACAGGAAGAGAGATGTTTAGATAAAGCAACAAGGACATTGAGCATAGAGACAGAAATGTGTAGAGCATGTATTCAGGTTAAGCAAGGGAAAGTGCAAATGAGGGGCTACAGTGATAAACCTATGGTCACAATGAGGGGCTACAGTGATAAACCTATGGTCACAATGAGGGACTACAGTGATAAACCTATGGTCACAATGAGGGGCTACAGTGATAAACCGATGGTCACAATAAGGGACTACAGTGATAAACCTATGGTCACAATGAGGGGCTACAGTGATAAACCTATGGTCACAATGAGGGGCTACAGTGATAAACCGATGGTCACAATGAGGGACTACAGTGATAAACCTATGGTCACAATGAGGGGCTACAGTGATAAACCTATGGTCACAATGAGGGGCTACAGTGATAAACCTATGGTCACAATGAGGGGCTACAGTGATAAACCTATGGTCACAA